>QJNZ01000032.1:0-68012 GCA_004155055.1 Monosporascus sp. CRB-8-3 | reverse complement strand
CGGCACCCGTAAGCCTTTTGCTTCCCCCCCCCCCGGGCCCCTTCCGTTCGCCTATCGTTTTTCTTTTTCTTTTTCTTTCCTTTCCCCACCCTCTTATTTCGGGCTACAGAAGGCCAACTGGTATTATAGAGTATGGGCGCTCGCCCTCGGAACACCGGTCCTCGTCGTGGCGGGCTTCGGTCACGTTATACAGTATTTCTGCGAGCTATACTGGAAGCGTGCCAAGGACCGCCGACGGCAACGAAGCGTCTCGCGCAGCACCGCAACATCGACCATGGAAAAGGAGCCTGTTTCTCCCTCGGAGTATGTACCGCGCTCACTAGAGACAAACCTCCCCAGGGATAGAGCTCTGCCATATCAGCGAAGTTAATGCTAAAGATTATCACAGCACTAGTATCAAGCCGGAGGAGGAAAAAGACGAAGAACCCATGAGGCAGATGAGCCTGCTCAAGTCCCAGGACACGCATTTGTATTTCACGATCGACGTCGGCGAGGACGAACGCGTTAAGACCTGGCCCTCATTCGTGGGCATGTCGGACGGCAGGGCCGTCCTCCGGCTGATGAGGATGCCTGAAGCCAGCCACGACGACCTTGAACGAGCTCAACCTTCGGCACCGGCACGAAACAGGCCGTGATGTCGTTTCTGGCGTTTGATCGGTAGATTTTTTTGGACGCGATTCGCTTTTCTACGTTGGGGACTGTATGAGATGGCCGTAATCCCTAGAGCAGACTGCATGTACGTTGGTGGTTTCGAAAAGGAAAACTGTTCCAGGGCGGACTTTTGGTGCTACGTTGAGCGTTTATTCAAGAGCATACGAGGGACGGCATGGCTGGGCATAGAATTAGAAGTCCGGGTCTAGCTCAGTAAGGGGTCCGCTCCTTGCTTCCTAATAAAACTGTATTTTAGAACTACGACGGAAAAGATTGATATTTCATTGGTCGCTTACTTGCTATACGTACCTGACGATCCCTACTGCCTAGTCATTGGGCCTCGCTTTTGGTTATGAGCGAATCGGGCCACTTTATTTCTTCCTGGAAGATAAATAAATTAAGCACTGATCCTTCAAGCCTAGTTTCCACCAATGCCCGTTCCCAAGAGTTAAGTAAAGATATGTTACGCTCATTAGCCCCTATGTCCACGAATCAACTATTGGAGCACAGCCACCATGTCACAACCCCGGATACTAGTATTAAGCTTATGCAATTAGACGCGCAGCTACTATTAATCATAGCCATCTACGAGCACGCCTCCATGGGATTTGGGGGGTGGGGGGTTCTTCCCCACAATCCGCTTGGAGATGATACAAGCCCAGAGTTAGGTATTCACGTCGTACAGTAGGCGCGGCGCCGACGAAACGGGTATATAAAAATACGCCTTCAAAGGATCTAAACAAAGAGTGTCATGATCAACACGTTGGCAACAATCGTCAACCACATCCAGCATCTCACCGAGCCAGGGGTTCATTCAACGACGCCTATCCTCACCTAGCTGGATCGCCAGGGGGGGCTTTCGGAACGAACTAACACGTCCCGATCCCGCCCCTAAATAAAGGAGCTTGGAGGCAACCGCGGACTCAAGCATACGAAAGATGCCATGAACCCGACGACCGCACCGCGCGTCGCCGGAGAAGCGATGACCCCGAATCGGAACCTAGCACGGGCGATCGATCGGGAACCCCTCCATGCCGGGTGCTGGTCTCTCGCACGGGATAAACAAAGCACTCTCGGGAGTATCCGGGAGAGCACGACGCCGAGGGCCATGCAGGAGTCGAGTCATCTGTCACGGACGGCACCAGGACCCGAACTTCTGCGCACTGCACGTTGACGTGCGAAGGATCTGATCTCGAGACGGGATATGTATTAAAAGTCGTGATTTGCAACTAGGTATGGACCGATGTAGTTGGTATCTTCACTGGAGGATCTCTGGGACGGCCGAAGAGCGACTGGGAGACCTTCGGACGGCCCCGGAAGGAAATTGGCGGCTGCCTGTCTCGGAGACTGATTGGTGGGATCACTGGAAAGCTAACTAGTAGCTGGAGGAGAGTAAACAAATAGTTGACTCTGAAGAGTTTCCTGATATGCCTGGCGGGGAGCGCTCAGGAGTGGGGGCAACGATAAACACGTGGGATGATAAGCCGGCATCTGAAGTCGGACGGGAAGGCTCGGCAACGGAAGGGGCGGCAGAGGTAAAAGGCGAGGCCCGCGGTGGGGGCCGGAGAGAGAGACACATCTTAGACCTAGTGGCATAGGGTTCAGTGGCTACGGGGTCACGGTAGGCATGAACACGAATAAGGAGATAGTTAGGATGGCAATTAGATCGGGCAAAATGCCTGTTATTGACATTGCATTCTAACCTCGTTTAAAAAACAACGGGTTGGAACGGGTAGCCAGCTAGACGAACACCACGAGCATCTCGGCCTCCACGCTTGACAGATGGCACGCTGCATGTCTGTCCGGGCCCACTAGTGCCCCGGCAGCTGGAAAGACTAACCAACAGCAGCACGCGCAAACGCGACTGTTTTATACGGACCGGTGAGATCTAGGCGACATGACGTCAAGCTGGGGAGATACCGTTCAACCACGGGAGTTTCTTGGTATCAATCTCCTACCCGCCCCCCCTTTTTTTGCTTTTCGTCAACCGTCCGCCTTGGCGGTGTCTCCTTAGGCCTTGGCTGTCCCATCGAGCCAACGAATCCGAGAGCTAGAGGAAGAACACCACTCGATACGCGGAGTCGTGAGCTTCTGGGGGAAGGGCTGCCAAGGAAAGGTCGTGGACCGCCGCGCATATAGGTATTAGACTGGGCCGTGGTCGTCCATCCAAGACGGAAGGCGAATGCGTTGCTTGCGGAAATTCTGAGGTTATCCCGTAAGGCAGGCGGGTCAACGTACACTGCCAAGCGCAACCGAACCGCGTCCGCCGGCGCGTTCTGTATGGCCCCCCATATAACGCCATCACGTGCGGCTCGCCGTCACCACCCGGCTGGGACGGTGGCGCGGGTGGAGTTGCAGCCGTTTGTTAGATTATGTTGCAATTTGCCCTAGTAATCTATCTATCTATAGCAGGCGGGCGGGCAGGCAGGTATGACAATGCTGTGCGCCGGCCGCAAGGGTCGCACAGATACGCAGGTAGGTGAGTACCTAAGCACCATGGACCGTGATAACTTGGGGGCAAGGCTAGAGACACGCACATGCACGCATAGCTACCCAGGTATTCCGAATGCATGGCGTGGAGGATCCTCATACCTATCTTTCTCGGCCGGGATACGTTTGTATGTGGAGCACGTCACGCTCCCCGTTCCCTAAATCCAGCAGTTGGCCTCGGCTTGTCTCTATTCGTTGCACGTTACTACGGGATATACCTCCGTTATCTCGCATCTAGAGAGCCGGATTCGGTCGGGGTGTCGCGGAAGAGCGTGGCACCGCATGCACTGCCGCGCTGCAACCTGTGGTGCGACCTTGCGAGAGACTGGCGTACATCACGCCTTGGCGAGTCCCATCCAGCACTGATGAGAGGCCGAGTTCGAGGGGTTGAGGTTGAGCTACTACTTATCTCTCTATACAACCTGATACCTACTTAGTAGTAGGCATTGTATGCACGCACCTCGGGCCGAAGAGAGAGGAGGAAAATGAGGAAAGATCCTCGGCCGATGTTCGGGTTCTACGGCCTATAGACTACGCTGTCCGTCACACGGCGCCGAGTCGAGACAGCCGAGTCGGGGGTGGGATCGCATTGGCATTGGCGTATGCATAATCTGGCTACCCGTGTCACCGTGTTGGGGATCTGGACTCGCTAGCACGGATAGTAGCCGTGGAATCTCAGTGCTCCTAGCTGGATTATTAGAGAGACATGGATGTACCTATGTATGTGTATGTAGGGTATGTATGTCGCACACGAAGGGGGGTACATTACATAGTACTGTATGGCATATGAAGGGCGGGCGGACGGGTTTGCTGCGACCGCATCGTTGGTGGCGGCTTTGCGGTGGTTAAACGGGATGCTTTACCGGTACCCATGCAGATGTGTAGTAGATAGTTATTAGATGGTTGGAGGCATATGGATAGATGCGATACCTATGCATGTAGGCTAAATAGTGTGCCTGTCTTGAATGAAAGTTGGTTATTACTGATCATAAGTAGGACACAGAAGGATCTGCCGCGTAAACGATTGGACCGGAAGGCTTGCTGGGGAGAGTCAAGTACCATACCGTGCGACTTCATTTGTTGGTACCTTAGAGTGCAGTACGACCTTCGTTAGTTACGACTCGGGGCTTCTGTTGAACTCCCTATCATAAGGGGCGTCATGTAGGGGTACGAGACAAGAACGTCTAGCGTAGGAGAATGGTCGATTCCTGGGATATAGACGTTTAATGTTGCCAACGCATTCACATCGAGATGGGCAAGTTGAACGGGCAATTGAGGTTGCTATTTGGACCACCACCTGTCTGATTACATTTTAATGCTCCAGCGTGCTCGATGGACTCAAGGGCCAAGCATCGTTAGCTCGTGATGACCACGCCCAGCATTCCTCCTAACCAGCGGACGAGGACGGGTAATGTACAATACTAGGCATGCAAAGGCCGTTCACCCAAGACTTTCTACGGTTTGTCATTACCGCCCAAGAACTTCCAAGAATCTGGATTCCCGGCTTGTCTTTTCTTTCCTGCGCCAAGAAACGCATTCCAGGAGTGCCGTTCACAAGGACACTAAAACCCCAAGACGAGGCCAAGACGAGGCCGAGACGGCTTGAAGCAGGGCCAAGAACAAATTTCCTGGTGTTGGTGATTCCACGTTTCCACATCTGTCTTCCTATCCGGCTATTCTTGCGCCTTTTGATTGCTTTTCAGAAGACCCAGAAGGACGTTGGGAGATGGGGATGGGTATCGGGAGCCAAGACGTGACGGAGTTAGACACATGACTTTCAACAGCATCATGGTGTTCTAGACGTGTGGCGATCGTGACCATACGGTTCTATGCAGACTTAGAATCGATAGGTAGGTAAACGGCTTGGCTTACTATTCTCTTCCTACACTCGCCCCGCACGCCCAACCTGCAAGATCTCCCCGGTACTGCGCTCGTCGCTTCGTAGAACTGGCCAACTTGAACCATCGGCTTTATACAGGCTGACCTCGAGCTTGGTGCCAAGGACTTTGTAAGTACACTTTTCCGGGTCGACGGGTCCAAACAGAGGTACCGACGCCTTGTAGCGCTTGGGCTTGGGGTCAGTCGTCGGCAGATCAACGACGATACTCTGCGGCTCGAAATTGACCGTCGCCCTGGAGCCGTCTATCTTCTTTAGGAAGAAAGAGGCTATAACGGTAGAAGGCGTCTGATAAAAGTCGGTGCGAACGGTCTGAAGCAGCTCCTCGCCGTCGGCGGAAACCGATGCGCCATTCTCGGCTTTAGACTTGTCCTTGCCGGAGCCGATGAACAGATGCCTCGGCGATGTCTTGCAGCCCTCGATCTTCATGAACTGGTCGAACTCGAGCACCCTGCGCTTGCAGCAGCTGTAGCCCTTGCTGCCCTCGTGGAAGATGGGCGCACCGGGGTGATGGACGCATTTCTCGTCATCGGACCGGGCTTGGCCTTTCTTATAAGTGGCGCCGCAGGCCTTGCGCCTGCATACCGTGCCATCGGGGATCCCCAGCGAAGGGTCGTCGTCTTCGCTTTCCGGAGGCGGAGCAGGCGCTGCGGGTGCGGATTGCGCTGTGACAGGCGCACGGGTAGGTGCGGATATCGGTACTTCTGCGAGCTTGGAAGCCAGCGACTGTTGTGCAGCAGACAGCCCGGCACTATCACCCCCGCCGGACTTCTTCTCGATCTGAGGCGGTAAATCGGTGGTGCTGTGCTTCCCCTCGGTGCAGGGAGGGATCTCGAGGAACTCATCGAACGTAAGGACCCTTGGCTTGCAGCACTTCCAACCTGTTGTTGCATAGTAGAGATATAAGTCATGTGAGTTTGGTTACACGGGTAATTCCATAGTATCTTGTAATGTTGAAGTCAACAATCGGATAGTGTAACTAAGAACTCACCCTTCTGCCCCTCGTGGAACACGGGAGGACCCGGATGGTACTTGCAGACCTCGTCCGGGTCGGTGTACATCTTGCCGCAACCTTGATGAACACATTTTTGGGCCATGCTGGGCAACCTCGGGCGGGATTGGCGATGCTGTCCGGTGTGGGGAACACTCCAATGCCGATAATTCAAACTTAACTTAAAACAAACGCATATAAGAGTATAACTGAGGTAAGTTGGAATTCAATCTGGATCGTTTCCGTGCTCACATCACAAAAGGAAGTGAGGGTTCCAGTGGTCAAATATACGACCAATGACCACCCTGAATTGATGGAAAGTGGTAGAGGCTTGTAGACTTGCTTCGGAGGGGCCGCTTGGAATATCGGGTCAGCTAACTCCTTCACCGCCTACTATTTACGGTAATGGATGAAGTAAGCCTGCAAGCTGTAATGCATGTGTTGCAAGGATTTCGATGCATATGCACGGGAGCTAACTACATACAGTACTGGAGAAGCTAGGGGGCAGGGGGAGCTTGACCCCACCCCCCCTCTGCCTGGCCAGGTTGGAATCGCTATTTCTTACCCCAGGATCGATCTCTTCACTGTAACGCCAACCAACCATCTTCCCGCCTTTCCCAATTTAGCCACTGTAGGGCTGTCACTCCCTCCACCTGCCCGTATGGACGTTTAACCGTTTACATACATACAGACATACATACGTACGCACATACCGTAAGCTTGTCGAACAATCAGCACGTGGCACATCGTGCCAGCAGTGAATCATACCATCCCCAAGTCCGTTTTTGCTTTCGAGGCGACCTGTTTTGCCTCCTTTTATCTGTCTGATTCTCTCTACTCTGATTCCATCTCCTCGACTTCCGGTATGCGACCTACGTCAAGGTTGCTGCAGGCTTGCAGGATCACACTTTTCACCCGCGAGAACTGTGGTTTATGTACCCAGGCCAGATCGGTATTATCTGACGTCTGGGACGCGAGACCCTTTGTCTTCAAAGAAATCGACATCGTTAAATCGGACTTGAAACCTCGTTGGCGAGATCTTTACGAGTTTGATGTACCCGTGGTAAGGTATTCCAGCGTTGCACATGGATCGCCTTCTGAAAGGAGAAGCGACCCTGGCGTCTGAGCAACATGTAACTGAGTTACAACACTAACACTTCTGGATAGATCCATATAAGCAAGTCTTCTGCACCAGAGGAACACCCACAGCTTGCTTCTAAGGCAGTTAAACTCATGCATCGGTTCGACAAAGATCAGGTTATGGCTAAAATGGACGCTGTTGAGAAGCTTTAAGGATATGGTTAAGCTTCATAAACTCACTCTTTTCGAAACATCGCATCACTAGCGGTACTGACTAAAGTGCAAGCTGAACAGAGTAGAGCCATAGGGGCCATGATATGATTACATAGGAAGATGAAAGGCCACTCGAAGGGTGATGGTGAATAATATCGGTCGTCTTAGTTTGGAACTAGCACCGGAGACGTTCTCTTAGTCTCAGCCATCCCTCACCCCCTCAGGAACCAACATGTTCTTTCATGCTCATGCTGCTATCATTTATCTGGTTCTAATTGCCTACGCGACCTAGAATATCATCAAATTCCATCTCGCCGCGTCTTTAAGCACCGTACCCGCCACCGGTCTTGGGCGCACTTGAACCTTTTGCGACGCTGAGGGACCGGGCCAAGCTAGCCTGCAAGTGCGTTACATCCAACGCCACGCTGATCATATCGAAACCCTTCTCTGCGTACTCTCTCGCCTGCTCCGGGCTGGTAGCGAAGAAGCCGGCTTTCTTGCCGGCCTTTTTCGTGGCAGCGAGGATACGGTCCATCGCCTGCTGCAACTCAGGCTTAATCACACCGTCCAGTATGGGGTGCCCGATGCTGTTACCCAGGTCGAACGGGCCGATCAGGACGACATCAACCCCGGGCACCTGGGCTATGTCGTCCACGGCATCGAGCGCCTCCTGCGTCTCTATCTGCACCATCGTCAGGAGCGACTCATTGGCATGCTGTAGGTACTCTGTCAAGCTTGGTATCGGGTTGAACCGCTCCATCGCGAAGGGCGACCCGAATCCACGCTGGCCCTGGGGCGGGAACTTGGCCGCGGCAACGACCTTTTTCGCGTCCTCAGCTGAACGAAGCAATGGGACCAGGACCTGCTGTCTTTAGTGAAATTTCTCTGCTGTCTTGTCGAGGCACTCACACCGTGAGCTCCGGCGTCGAGCGCACCTAAGTCAGGATTAATAATGTGTGGGGCATGTCCTTTTTCTTAACTCACGCTTCAACATCCAGCCCTGCATATCCGGTATTCTCACGAGTGGGCTAATCCCACAGGCCGCGATGGCTGGTACAGCTTCGTGCATTGCGGCATCTAGTTCCATATTAGTATAGGCCCTCGGTCTCGTCCGGCTTGAAACGGCATCTCCCGAGTTTTTAAACCTGGATTACGGGGACTCGGGAGTCCGCCTGTCCTCACCATCCATGTTCCCATGTTCGCAGTCGACCATGACCCAGTCCACGCCTGGCGTTCGGGCCAAAGTCCTAGAGATATTGGCTCCGGGCAGACATTGCCACAGGCCCATACTCGTCTCGCCCTTGTCGAAGGCATTCTTCAACGTACAACCCGACAACATCCTGGCGAATCGGCCCTGAACTTGTGGGCGTGGGTTAGGTTTGGGAAGTGCGGTTCGATTCGAGACGAATATAGATCGAGTTGCTAGACAACCTCGCACAATGAGCGGCATCCCATGTGCTTCCTTGCCCACTCCCGTCGCAACGACTTCGGCCGAGAGTTGAATGATGCCAGCCGTCGGTACGATCGTTATCTGACGTTGAAAGAAGCTCGCCTTCCCTCCGCATCTCCCGAATGTCGATTGTCACGGCGGAAGTGTTTCCGTTGCATCCCCGCATGACACCACTCCATTAGGTTTATGTGGGGTATTGACACGCCCCTCCCTGTCTTGGTCGATCAACCACCGCTTCTGCCGAGGCATTATAAGGAATTGATATCGAGGGCTCTATTAATAACTTCTAACTACATGGACAGCACTTTTGAAAGGCCACGTTAGGACAGCGACAGCGAGGCCGGCGTCGTTCACGCGCCTACTGCTATCATTGGCCGAACACTCGGGAGAGCCGTGTACGTCCACATGGATAGATATGTGACTTCGAATCACGCGACTGAGTATTTCATCTCTCCTCGTCTGATGCCTGCCGATCAACGATAATGAGAAAAGCATGATCGCAGCGCAGCCTCGAGCGTCTCATGGGCTGGGACTGGATCGCCGAAGTAGACTGCTCCACCCGAAGTCCGCTTATGCATCCACGTCCTGCCGCTGAGCTGTTTTCAGGTCGATTGCAGTGTCTGTCAGTCGCAATATTTATCCGACGGGCTTACCTTCTGGAACCTTATGCCCGAGATTCGATGATAAAACATTGGTTTCCGGCGGGGATATCACGGACGTAAGCCACAAGACCTTTAATCGATGGACTAAGCGCAAGAGGCCGGTGGAAATACGTTCGTTACTGTTGTGTTGGGCTCCGCTTCCACGGCTGCGATCGCAATTACATAGCGCGGGTAGTACTATTCAGCGCACCACGCATTCCAAAGGCGACGTCGTGAAACCCCTTAAACGGCGATGCAGGAACACTTAGCCATCCTTCCCGCCGGATCTGGGGGCTACCCACGAACTAGAACGGCGTCCACGTCCAAGACCGTGAAATGGCAGACCTCACCAGGAGCTCAAAATATGTCACTTATGGTACATGTATGTACGTCTGGAAGTTGGTCAATGTCGTGACCGCCTCTATGGAAAGAGCTCTGGACGGTACGTGGTTGCTGCGCAACTGGGCCTTTGAAGGGGGGGCGATCAATGTCGGCACCGTGAGCTGTCGGCAGCGCCTTGGACCTGAGTGGCCATCGGCGGGTAAAGACGGTCAGGGGGTACAGGATCGACATAAGCGAGGCCCTTCGGGGCGGGTAAAGGGGGAGGTGGTGGGTGTCGCAGTCGGCGACGACCCCGCGTCCGGGGCCGCCATGCGCCGTAGAAAGCGGCCCGCGCGCACCACTGCTCCTCTGAGGATCGGGCCCTGCTTTGGAGTTGGACCCCGGCAAGCAAGGCAGAGAGACGACAGTCAAATGACAGGTCATCCCCCGAATCGGCCGGCACGCCATCTGATTCCGGAGCTCCTCTCTATACGGCCTGCTTTCGGCGCTGGCGTATTACATAAGTCAGGTAGGTACCGCATATTCTCTCCGAGGTAGTTATAGCAAAGCTGGGTCTACCTTTCCTAATGAAAAACCGTGATACTATATTGTTTAGTAAGTTAACCCAAGAAACGGCCACGTAAGATTCGTTTGCTGCTAAGACGCACCCCCCATATGCCCCTATAATTTCCCGCCCCCATTGCTGCGGTCGTTAATGTGGAGCGTGAGTGAGGGCTGCGGCGGATATGGAGATCGGATTCGTATTCGGATCCGAAGGGCTCGCCATCCGTGCGTGATCGTGGTATAATGGCCCGAGCTCCGTAGCGAGGCGCAGGTTGACGATGGGCATCTCTTTATTAATCCGGTTTCCAGGAGGGACCGTCAGCCAGTCATTTGAAGGGAACGCTTCTGCGCGGCACTTCAGAAGGATTGCCTTAACAATGCCAATAGAGAAGCATCAATCCCACGAAATACTAACTGCGCAGCCTTGCTTTGCGTCACGTGCAAGGAGGATGAGAACGCACATGGTGGCTGGGATATATATTTAGGTATTTAAATTATCCATAGACACACCCCACGGGTCTTTGAATTCCGACATGTGGTATTTTATATAACCCGATGCAGCGGGTTTATGTTCGGATAATAGCCCGCGTCGCCACATCCATGCCTTGCCCCCTGGTGGACAGCAACCAGCTCACCTCTTCTGCGGATGTCTCTATTCGACCCGCGATCGGCAGGACCGGCCCGACCCGTATCTGCGAAACGGCGGAGAATCCTCCATTCTGCGCCCGTCATGGTGCCATAACATCTGACGCCCAATCGGATAACAGCGGGGGCCGACCGCCCCCTACGGGCTGATATATTCGCTTATCGGTTCCCAATCGTCGCCGCGCCCAACCCGTCCCTTTCGCCCTTTTCTGCTTTGTAAACTACCGGGGCAAGCCGTCATCCGATGCTATCAGCAGCAGACGCTTACAACAAGCAAACGAGTCCCATTCAGTTTCGCCCGGTTTTAGAGCTCATGGCCGCGGTTGAAGTCTAGGCTGTAGCTGCCTTCGGCTGTAGCTTAAATGCGATGTCACTCAACATACACGTCTTCGGATCGATGTTCTAGCGGTATCGAGGCGTGTGCAACCGTGGCGCAAATCGCCACGGCTGAACGTGGCTATCTCAACAGGGGGTGGCTATCATAAACTACCCAACGTCTCGACGCAATTGGAATAAAAATTATGACGTCCGGGCCCTTTCAGTCTACTTGCGGCACATGTAAGCTTTCCGAGAGCATCATCATGCTCTTCGAGGCTTCAAGTGCTCTGTCCTGTAGTACGGCCTGGGCCTGCGTAGCCACATCGAGGGGATCAGGGAGTCCCGACGGGGGCGTGCTCTGCATCGCGCTGAACATTTTGCTCAGAAGCTCGATGTGAGTAACGAAGCCGCCGCTCTGGCTTTGCTCCAGTATAGACTGCGAGTCACTCCAATCCGCGCCCCACACGTCCGGAGGGATCACGTCCCCGTCGTACAAGACTATCCGGAGCGGCCACTGCAGCCGCGGCCACCACTCTTCGTCATCGGGGTCGAAGAGCGAGACGATGCCCATCACTTCTCGGCGGGCTACGCCCCTAAGCCACCATAAGCCGTCGAGGCATTTGAGCAGAGCGAAATAGCTGGCGAGGATGGCGAGTGCGCGAGGTCGGCGCATTTCGAGCAGCTCGATGAACCGACGCGACACAGTAGCCAGGAATACCAGGGGAGCGCCCGTGTGGGGTATCTTGTGAGCCCAGTTGAGGACGGCTACGGCATGCTGGTAGGCCTGGCGTGTGAGGAGATAGCCGGGCGACTCGTCGCCATTCTGAGCGAGTTCCTCGTCGAGCCCGACGAGCAGATCGCCGAAGAAGGTCGTCTCGTGCTCGGAAAGATTGAGGTTCAGTGCTGGTTGTGCCTCGATGATGGGGACGACGACTCTGCTGTGACGCAGCCATTGCCAGCTATAGGCGACGACGGCCTTGACGCCCTGGAACGAATGGAACCATGAAAGCGGTAGGACATAACCATCAGATCTATCCTTGATATCGCCGCTGTCGTCGCGGGTGAAGATCCGGGACGCCGTAGACTGAAAAGCGATGAGGGCGGCGGTTAGAAAAAGGGCCTCGGCATTGGACTCATTGATGCCGTTGCTAAGACTGGTGCCGTACTCGGACAGGGTAGCGGCCATGTAGGCGTGACTCGCCCGGACGAGATCCTGATCTTGAGGGGCACTGGATCGCAGATGAAGGGCAGACACGGCCAGAAGGGCATCGGCTAGGAAGCTTGCGCCCGAGAAGGCGAGATTCGGGACCGTATCCCTCCAGATATTCTCACTAACGTCATCGGCTATAGCAAGGGTCTTGCAGGTGATAGTAGTGTAGTGATGGAGGAGCCTCAATTCCATCATCCGGTTCTGCTTGGACGTCGCGGACAAGGTGGGAGGCTCGGGGTTGCGATAGATGGGAAGGGGTGTGCTCGCTGCTATAGAAGGCGTAGGAGGAAACGTATTGACGGTCATGGACGATGCCGCCGAGGGGCTGTCAGCAAAGCTGCTGGCCGATGTAGTCGGACGCGGAGTCTCGGCAGGGGCGAGAGAGTCTGCTATGTCGGGATGCTCAAAGTCGCAAGCAACTCCGTGCTTGACGCAGTTCCCGCAGCGAGGATGAACTTCATCGCACTTCATATGCCTCCAAGTTAGCTCCGAATGTTGAATTTCGGAAAACAAGGGCCTTGCCACTACGGACCTTGATCTTCCGCGCCTTACAGCGCCGACATCCAGCTCGAGACTTCTTATGTGACCTCCGTGGTGGCATCGTAGGTGTGCATGTAAAGTCAGGCGGCAAGTTCACGTAGTATATTCAGTAGCAAGGTACTTGGTAATCGCCAAGCCGAGACGAGTCGCATGATGGGGGTTAGGATCGGGGGCCAAGTTTATCGTACTTTAGTGTCCGCTGGAGGGAAGCCATCGGAAGGAGACCAGCAAATCGAGCGAGGTTGTAACTTATGAAGCTTTACTCTCAGAATAATGAAAGCGGGACTGGACATGGGAATCAGCTATTCCGTACGAAGGCAATGGTTTCCCTAATGAAACGGTCTTAAACTTTTAGCGAATCAAATGGCTGCTGGGGCGTGCTGGGGCGTGCTGAGCCACTGCCTAGCAACGCACCACCGGCACCTACGGGCGCCGGGAGAGTCTTGCACGTTTGGCATGTGGAGACCAGGAGAGTGACCTGAAGCTAGAAACCCCGTTAAAGGAAACCGAGCCTCAAAATCCAGATTCGTCCATCCAAGATGAGGGTGACCCCCGTTTTGATGCATAACCTGCCCGGGGTATAAATACATACATAAACCAGCCATGCCCCAAGTGTCTTGTTGCCTTCACTCTTTCGAATCTCGCAATTCCTTTGTAAGGCCGCCGCCGAATCGAGAAGCAAGTGCACAGATGGAATGACCGCGTGGAAGAGATACCGTTGGCAATTAAAGCCCTTTCTCGGTATACTCAGCTTAGTAGATAGAATATAAGGGGTGGTGTTGAGCATCTATGTAGCTATGGGGGCACCACGTGGTAAAGGGCTCTATACATACTATGCAAGACGTTGGCATGAAGAGACCACCGCAGCAGAAGCGACAAACATGTCAATATATGAAAGATAGTCACTCAATTCAAGACCCATGAAAGCAAAATTGAGAAAGTGACAGAATATCAATCATGAATGCACCTTCTCGAGCTGCAGGAAGCCGTTGTTGGCCTGTTTCACATCCTGGTAGGAGGAAGAGTAGTAGATTGGGCTAAAATGACCGGATTTTCTGAGGCGTCCAAGACCCTTGCAGCCTGCATCAAAGATAAGAGTTTTCTCATTCACACTGGGCTTCGCTGCGAGCAGGTTGTAGACTCTGCCTGGGCAGGAGAATGGGCAAGAGTCTTCTATAAATCAATCCTCCGCACTCGCTCAACTGTGCGGCTACGGTTCTACCTTACCTACGCTAACTCAGGTACCCAGAACGAAGAATGGGCGACATTCCCACCATGGCAGGGGATCTCGCAGAGCAGATCTCCCAGAAGACCTCGGGTCTTATCCAATCTAGCAACCATCGAGATCTCCTCGATGTAGTCGACTCGCTACGCTCCCACGGCGTTAGCCATTATGTGGACTTGCCACAGATTATCGTGTGTGGGAGCCAGTCCTCGGGGAAGAGCTCCACGCTCGAGTCTCTCTCCGGCATCGCCTTTCCCACCGCGGAGGGTCTCTGTACCCGGTTCGCCACCGAGCTGATTCTGAGGCGAGGTAACAAGCCGGAGATCAAGGTACACATTCAGCCAGGTGTTGGCCGGAGCGAGGAAGACCGGCGCAGACTATCCGCTTTCTCACGGACGAGCGACCAGAAGGACTTTCCCAAGATCATTGAGGCAGCGAAGACTGCCATGGGACTTACAGGAGACGGGGCCAAGGTCTACAGTACCGATGTGCTGCGCATCGAGAGCACATCACCGACCGCGCCTAACTTGACGCTCGTCGATCTGCCCGGACTGTTCGGCGCGTCCGACAAGAACCAGTCAGACGACGATGCCGCGCTGGTTCAGAAACTCGTCACTGATTACATGCACCAAAAGCGCAGTATCATCCTGGCCGTCGTCACAGCCGACAACCCCTTCGCAAACCAGCCGGTGACCAAGTTCGCCCGAGATATTGATCCGGCGGGGGTCAGGACGCTTGGCCTGATCACCAAGCCGGACAAGATCGAGAGAGGTTCGGACAGCGAGAAGTACTACGTAGAGCTGGCACAAAACCAAAACGTGAAGCTTAACCTCGGGTGGCACGTTCTCCGCAACAAGGGCCATGCCACCATGGACGATACTGCCGAGGAGCGAGACGCGAGAGAGGCCGCCTTCTTCGAGGACTCCGTGTGGAAAACTTTAGACGCGTCTCAGCTCGGCGTAAAAACACTCCGGACCCGGCTGCGCAAGATTCTCTGGAAGCAAATTCAACAAGGACTTCCTGGGGTCAAGTCAGATGTACAATCCGGAATCAAGGACTGCAATCAGAAGTTGACGCAACTTGGCAAGGCACGGAGCACCAGAAAGGAGAAGCACACCTACCTGCAGCGTATCAGCAGTCGCCTGTCCGTGCTCGTACGAGCAGCCATCGATGGGGTCTACTCGGACCTCTTTTTCGAGTCCTACCCTGGACAACAAGATGCTTTCGAGAGGCGGCTACGAGCAAATGTGCAAAAGATCCTGACGAATTACGCGGACAAAATGCGCGTCGATGGCCATGCCCTAGAGATAGTTGAGGATTACGAGGAGCCGAAACGTACAAGCCGGTTTAAATACGTCATGAGGAAGGAGTACCTGGAAGAAGTGAAGATACTCATGGTCGAATGTCGCGGTCGCGAACTCCCCGGAACTTTCAACCCACTTGTCGTGGGAGACTTGTTTAGCCGTCAATGCAAACCTTGGGAATCCATCACTCAAAACCTGGTCGAGCGAATACATGAAGCGGCCCTAAATACATTCAACAAGGTGGTGTCGGAACTCTGCGATCAGAACACCAAGTCACGGTTGATGAAGGGACTAGTCCGACCGTCGTTACACCGCCTCCGACAGGACTTGAAGGACAAGGTCGATGAATTCTTGAAGCCGCATTTAACGGTCCATCCTATCACCTACAATGATTGGCTTGTGAGAAAGGTCCAAGAGATGCAGGCTGAGCGCCACGACCGGAACTTCGATCTATTGTCACTGCAGTTGTGTGGGGCGACTGCCGAGACAGCATCAGAGAGCAAACAGATCTACTTGAAGTCCCTTCTCAAGGGATTGAGAGAAGGAACCAGACCAGACGTCGAAGCGTACTCCTCGTCGCTTGCAGCGGACGTTGCAGCAGCTTACTACCAGGTAAGAATAAATTGCCAGTCCCTGGACCTCTGGGCGTGTACGAGACTAACATATCACAGGTTGCTCTCAAGAAATTCATCGACGATGTCAGCGTGAACGCCATCGAGACCTGTCTTATCCAGCGCCTTCCTGATGTGTAAGTTCATTATCAAGTGACGAAGACCTAAGTACTTAGAAGCCATCGCTAACTATATAGCTTTTCCCCCGACGTGGTGTGGGACCTATCAGACGAGCAGGTGGAACAGCTGGGGTCCGAGGATGATGGCACTGTCAGGGAGCGCGAGGAATTGGTCAAGAAACTGAGAACACTTGAGAAGGGCTTGATGGATCTGGATGCATTCACCGCGCGATCAGGTGCACAAGAAGTCTTTTAGCATGTTGGAGAGAGTGCCACATAGAGGAACCAGCCACCATTGCAGGCGCTACGAGGCCACGACATCGATGTGGAAATGGCACAAGATCATGCATGTCAAGCAAATGACGAGGCTCTGATGACGAAAAGGAGGTATCCCCCGGCAAGGTTCTGTACTTGAATCTATGATTCGCTGCCGCCGATGCGCTCACGTAGCTCAGATCGCATCTCGCCGAGCTCATGTAGCTGGGCTGTGCTCAATTGGTGCATATCTGGTATTCTGATAATCGCATGTGGCGATGAGCCCTGCTGCTGAATTACCGGTAGACCGCCTGCCCCTCTCGGTTAATCGCCTTGAAGTGGGACCTGATAATTCTGCCACTGCTGATAACAGAAAAATCACGACTAGCTCCATCAGTCGCATGTCGCATTTTGCTGCAACTTATTGCGTCCTCCATTCGACTCCCATCCGTCCATTTAAAGTCGATCTTGTCCACCCTTTTACAAAAGAGAAGTTCCATATCATATCTGATTGATTAACAGAGACTCCCGAAACACTGACAATGCTAAGACAAATGTGAGTCGCAAATATGCGCAATGCGAGGGAGAAGATTTCGCAGCTGATAGAGCTTGGATGATAGAAAACCCCGTTCGGCTCGCTCGAAAAGAGCACTCGAAAAGAAGGCGCCGAAGAATGTCGAGAACCCCAAGACGGCCTTGTTCCTGCGCGGAACCAGCTGTTCCCAGATCGTCCAGGATGCCTTGACCGACCTGTACGAGCTGCGGCGACCTCTGAGCAAGAAGTTCACCAAGAAGAACGAAATACACCCATTCGAGTCCGCTGCGTCTCTCGAGTTCTTCTCGGAGAAGAACGACTGTTCCATACTCTGCTTCGGTAGTAGTTCTAAGAAGGTGCGCTGCGATTACTTACCTCGACGTTCTCATCAGAACCCGTCTGGTGTGCTAATGAGGGGACTATGCCAGAGACCTCATACTTTGACGATCGTCCGAACCTTCGACCACAAGACGCTTGACATGCTGGAATTACACCTGGATCCCGAAACCTTCCGGAGAATATCCCAATTCAAGACGAGGAAGTTCGCCATTGGACTGTAAGCAATCTTCAAATATTTATACAACCGACGCCGCTCCTCTCAACAGAGTATTTGAGGGGGGGATCACTGATACCAAGTGCAGACGTCCTATGATGGTTTTCTCGGGCACAGCATTCGAATCCCCCGTGAACAATGAGTACACGATGCTCAAATCCATGTTTATAGACATGTTCAAGGGCGAAGTATCAGACAAGATCGATGTGGAAGGTCTACAGTACATCGTCTCCATCTCAGCCGACGAGCCGACCGGAGATGACGCGAAGCCCACTATTCGCTTAAGGCTTTATCTGATCACAACGAAGCGGAGCGGTCAGAAGCTGCCCCGCGTGGAGATCGAGGAGATGGGCCCGAGAATGGACTTGTGAGTTGCGCTCTTCACGATGCTTCTATGAAACGACTATCCAGGTTGAGGAAGACCGGCTAACCGACAACTACTCAAGCCGGGTCGGAAGAATGAATGAGCCAGAGGAGGCCATCTGGAAAGAGGCAATGAAGAAGCCCAAGTCTACTGAGGAGAAGACGAAGAAGAACGTCTCCACTGACCTCCTGGGTGATAAGATGGGCAGGATCCATCTGGGTAGACAGGATCTCAGTGAGCTCCAAACGAGGAAGATGAAGGGGCTGAAAAGGAACAAGGACGTGGAGGATGGGGCGGATCATGAAATTGCGGAGACGACGAAGCGACAAAAGAAATGAATCAGGTCGGCATTCCTGGTGGTTGACCTCATTACTTGGCGTTGGGCGTCACGCTGTACGATACCGAATTACTACGTTTGGTGTTTTAAGCAACTTTGGGATGTTCAGGCTCGACAAGGTGTAACTCTTTGGAGCCGAACGCATACGCATGTATTGCACGCAAATTGGCGCGACCTATTCTGGACTGACTAGCTCGGACTGCATGTTCCTTCGACTGCTTGCTCCTTTCAATGCATGCTCCTTTCAATGCATGCTCCTTTCAATGCATGCTCCTTCGACTCTCGGGCCGTCGTCGTTCTTGGCGTCCATTGAAGAAGCGAAGTATACAGAACCTGGGCGAGACATATATACCAAAACGTAGACTGGCTACGTGTCGGCCCGCCTCATTGACAATCCAAAGTCTCGTCGCGACTCTTTTCTTATCCTAGGAGCCTTGTCCCTTGCACTTAGAGGGGAGATGCAAAGCCGGGCGGCTGACCTACGTTGGAATGCGAATGAGGGAATCTTGGATTCGTTGCTAGCACTGTTCTAGGAATCACTTGATGCCGTCTATAAACGAGCATCGTATATTTTAGTCCGGAACCGGTAGCGAGGTAATGCACATGCCTTAGGATCTCAGTTGTCATTAGCAAGTTTTACGGCGGAGCGGTCGCTAAATTAGTTCCCGCCGCTAAAAAGAAGCTTATTTTGGACATCTCCGCCTAACGAAGCGGTGTCTCGAAAACCCCCTCTCGGTGTCCTGAGAAACGTCGAAGCGGAACCTAGGTTTAAGTTGGACGGGGTGCCTAAGTGGTAGTTCATAGGAATACATGCAATTCCCATGAAATGATAGGAATAAGAAAGCGTCTGCGGGAGTCGACTGGCCTTATGGAGCTTACTTTATCTAGACTACTAAACTTTACACCTGTTGAGTGCATGCATGTCTTGGCGTTTAATAAATCTCTGACTTCTGCACAATTCAATGCAACCCGTCAGGCGAGTGACTTCAGTACCCTTTCACTCGGTTGGAAATAGTCAATGTACACACCCTCAGTGTAACTCCTGTTGAGAAGCTCTATGTTTCTGAATTCAGGTCTCTTGGTAGATAGGGTTACACGAGCTGGAGCAAGCAGATAGCTCTCCAAGGCTGTATGAACTCCTGTCCGCAGCGCGGAACGTTCCGCCAAGGTACACCTTCTATTGGAGCGATTATCGCTATTTACGCCACATTAACCAAGGCTTGTTTCCTAATCATCGCCAAACCGCGGTATCACCCCTTGGGTCCATTGGAGGCAGGCTTGTCAGATTTATATCAGACCAAGGGATTTAAAGGGCTACACACATTGGGGGACTGAGAAAGGTTGAGCATTGTTAAATCACGACCACCCAAGACCGCAAATCGGCGAACAGGCTGGCTGTTAATATGTTCCCCCAGACGTATCAAGCGTCCCAGACGCACACGAGCTGGAAATACCCAGCCCGACTATGATCCCTCGATTCAGTTACATAACAGCTAGACGCCACCTGCATTAGAGCGGTCTTGTGATACAGTAATACAGCCACCGAACCGGGTCTAGGTACGGTAAGGCTTATGCCGGCGAGTGTTATATGATGCAACCTCTGGCAGGCTCTGACGGGTTTGGCCAATTACCGGCCCGCTACGGAGTTTACATAGCCAATCCAACCGTGAGGTGGCGCCAAGGTTGCACAGGAAGAAATTCGAAACCGTTAAAGAAAAGGGCTTGCGTGTTGCTCGCGTGCACCGCAACCCTGCTGTAACTTTCTTACACGAGATATGGAGAGCTTCGAGAGGATGCACCTTGTAGGAGTTGCTCAACACACTGGGACGTGACTCCCGCCACGCATCGACATCATATCCATCCTCTTGATGATAGCATGAGTCTGACGTAACTGTTGCCTTTCGACTGGCCTGCTATGTATGGTGTGACGGGCAGCCTGGGAAAGCTGTTCGATAATGCTCATTATCTCTGGAGCTCAGCTCCAGTGCCAAAAAGGAATGGGGCTGTGCGATCAGAGTCCCTACCAGAGATCCGGCAGTAGGACCCGGACCCGCATTGTTCAGCTCAGATATATCTCCGTTCAGCCAAAGCTATTCCCTTCACATGTACGAAGCGCTGAACGGGGCTTCTCTTCTTATATCACGGGTCGGGTTTTAAGATTCTTATTAATTCACAAAAGGAATCCTCCACAGGCGCTCTCACAGTGCTGGGATTGCGACCCCTTGTCTTTCGAAATACCCGGGAAATTCTCAAAGCCCGTCCAGGGTCGACGAACGTCCAGAAAACTCCGTTTTGCAGCAAAGAACTCTATACGGCCGATGGTACCACCGCGTACAGTCATGATGTCTAGGTTCGTCTGACCATATGTGTGTGCAACGGGTGGCTTACAGCCTGCAGATAATGCAGGTTATCAGGCCAACGCTATTACTAGTCGACCCAATGCAATATAACCCCCCCACAATCTTGTGTAATGAAAATAGAGAGCCTCTGCCCGCTCTCACTCCTTTTGCGAGAGTAGGTGAGGTAACACTCCATCCTCGCAATTGTGGGAGTAGTCCGTCCTCAGTCGAAGCCTTATCTCAGCCCTGGGTTCCCTGCCTCGTCCCATGTTCACTCACTATTTCGAGCCTCTGGAAGATGCCATGTCCCGCGTTCAATATGCGGCGCCTTCTGCTTCTGTCGTTATTCACGTGCGCACTGCGGTCGGCCGTCGCTCAGGCTAGCGTGGGAGGGCCTCCCGAGTGTGGCGTAAGTCAGCTACCCGATCGCAAAGCGCAGACGCGCCGCACGGGTTGCTAAACCAGCATAGTCTAGGTGTACCGAGGCTTCAGCTGCTAATTCATCATGCGCGCCGACGGACATCGCGTGTTTGTGCGCGGACAGGGAGCTGGAGCGAGAAATCCAAACGTGTGCCCTTTTGAGCTGTTCCGTACGGGACCAGTTAGGTACGTCCTGGGGTCAACAAGAGAGTTTTGTATGTCGTGGGTGCTAATCGTCCCCAGCGACACAGAGATACTCCTATGAGCTTTGTGGCCTCGACGGCCAGGATCGGACCACTATGATATGGACTATCGCCGTCAGCTTCGGGCTGCTCGCGTTTGCGGCCTTCGTGCTGCGATGTATTGCCAGGCTCTCCATTGTTGGCAGACGGTCATGGGGTCCGGACGACTGGGTCATGACCCTCGTCATGGTATGCGACTTAAAGAGGCACCTATCGATGTCCCTAACTTACTCACGTTTAGGGATTTGCCATGCCGCTCGCTTTCATCTCAATACCTCGTAAGCAACATGACGACGGCAGTAGGGTTGCTTGCGGAGACCCCGTCACTAACGCAAGATGCTTAGTTTCTAAACGCGGACTCGGCTTAGACATATGGTTTGTCGAGTACGATGATATTACCCACATACTCTACCTGTGGTACTTCGACGCCGTGTTCTACGTGATGTCCCTATCGCTCACCAAGATCTCGATCCTCCTCTTCTACCTCACCGTCTTCCCGAAGCGCTCGTTCCGCCTGTGCGCCCATGCGCTAATCGTGGCAAACGTGATGTACGCCATCGTCTTCGGCTGTCTCCTCGCCTTCCAGTGCAGGCCGGTCGCGGGGGCGTGGCTTGCCTGGGATGGGGAGTACGAGGCGAAGTGCATGAGCCTCAACGTCATCGGCTGGACCGGCGCCGCCGCCAACATCGTGCTCGACGTGGCGACGCTCGCCCTGCCCATGCCGGAGCTGTTCGCACTCTCGATGTCGCGGCACAAGAAGGTCCAGATCATCGGAATGTTTGCTCTCGGTTTCATGTAAGTCGCCTACCGCATCCCCGAGAGACTGCCTATCTTAGAGGTGGGTGTGCGTTGAGCTAGGGGAGGTGGGATGCTGACTTGGGATAAAGTGATACAATCGTAGCCATCATCCGGCTACAGTCGATCATCAAATTCGACACTTCTCGTAACATCACACGTGAGCATCATACTCTCCCTTTCAATAAGTCCCGTCCCCTTCCATTCCACCCCGCTAGCTGACACACCGACCCGCTGCAGAGGACTTCGTCGAGATCGGCTACATGTCCACGATCGAGGTGCCGGTCGGCATCGTATGCGCCTGCCTGCCGGCGATCCGGTCCCTCTTCGGCGCCGCGTTCCCGCGGGTCTTCGGGTCCACGGGACACGGGTCGACGAAGCGCAGCAGCAGCGGCGGCGGCGGTGGTGGAGGCGGCGGCGGCCTCTCGGGCAGTTCCCGGCCGAGCCGCAAGCAGCGCGTCAGCCACCTCGTCGACAACAAGATCAGCGTCCGCCAGGAGTGGACCGTGCTCAGCGACCCGGCGCCCGGCAGCGACAGCGACGTCGAGCTGGTCGGCGTCGCCGTCAGCGGAGGCGCGCCGGCGGTCTCCGACCGCCACCGCGGCGTTGCAGGTGGTGGTGACGCGGGTACCTCGACCAAGGCCGTCTTCATCGAGTCCGCCGCGCGGCCGCAGACCCCCTGGGACGGGACGATTGGGAACGTGAGCGGGAACGGCGCTGGGGGTTGGTATTATAAGAGCAATAGGAACGGGGCGTCAGTTCATGTAGGATAAGGATGGCTGGATTCTGGGAATACCCGGAATAGATTATAATTATAGTGACGAGCTTCGCCGGGTGTGACGCGCGACCAATCTTATTGCGGACTATGTGGTAGTGATGGGCTAACAGCACTGCATTTGATGGTTTAAGTGTACGCACATGGCGTTGAAGCACTCCACACATCCTTATAGAAGCTCCTTTCAGGGTCAAAGCCGTTACCTTGGGGGGATGTAGCAACTCGTAAGTGAGGCGCAAGCTCATACCGGTAGGGCGAAAAGGTGCTTGGGATAGCGGGATTAGAGCCCTCAGCAGAAAAGGGGTTACTAAGCTAGCGAAACTAGGGGCGAGTCTTCTAGACTAGCGGCCGTCGACCTGAGTGGTGGCTTATAGCATGAACTCATCATAGACGCGACAATGCATTACGAGACGTACTCACTCGCCTCGGTGCCTCGTCGAGATTTTTTTGGGGTGGTTTAAGGATGATGATGATGTTAGGTACAAGTCAAGCCCTGAGCTTCAGTAGAAATACCCTTTCCGTACTGTATAGCACCTTTTTGCTTAAGTACCTGCTATCTGTCGGGTACTGACAAGCATGGCCATCCCCAACAGGGGAAAAGTATAAAGCGAAATCAATTTTCTAATTGTCGCAGAATAGGGGGAACTTGCTTAGTCATCAAGACCTATTAGCATTTAGGCACCCCGCAGCAACGTTGTTCCGGGGCTCCCACACTGTATATAGAGCTTTCTAGCCATCGCTCTCTAGAGCCCAGATCAATCAAGACAATTTACACTTTTCACACTCTATGCACTCTTTCCATGCGATCAGCCTACCTGTCACACTAATGTCGAACTTTTATCCACTCGGATAAGCCCCTGGGGTATTCACCGGTTCCAGCTTACCCGGATAGTGCAAGGGCGTACTTTCCATGTGGGTTATCGGCAATACCTGTGCTTTTCCTGATTCTGTCAGATTTAAGAAGTTTGCATTGGTATAGTCGTGGGGATTTTGGTACGTTCTGTGCTAAGTCCAATCGAGATACATTAAGCCAGCTCTTACCGTATTTGGGAGCCTGTGTGCAAGCCTCCAAGTACGGTAAGTAATTTTGGTTACTTGAACCACCCGCTTCGTATCTATATCCTCGGAGGAGATTGGTTCTTATCATCTGCTCTCCAACTGCGATGACATATCATTTGGGAAGTAAGCAAGCTCAAGTATACCTCGCTACTGTAACAGCGGTTCTTTACTAGCTTAAGGAGGGTTCTACCGCCACCCTAACTAGCTACACGCCACTAAGAAGAGAGAGTTCCGAGTACATTCCAGCAACAGGCTTAAGAGGGTTCGTGGATAATATCCCAGTAAGAACCAACCTAGATGACATGACTTCACGTCTTCTCGGGTCCGATTCCTTGGTCATAACACTGACCCTCCTGAATATCGATGCCACGTGAAATCATCTAACCCATCCAGTGATCTTTCGAGTCTAAGTCCACTTGGCTAGGGTACTCTTCGTCCTTCGATGACTGGTTGGTTCCGTCCGCCCTAGGATTGTCATGCCATTTATTAGTGAACAGCCGAAGTGAAGCAGCGCAAAGGTGGATTTACTCACGGCCAGAATTGCGAACCGACAGCAACCAAGTCCGCGTCTTGGTGTTTCTTTCCCTCTTCGGCCGACTTGCCTGAGCGCTTTCCTGATTTCCTACCCGACTTCCCAGGCCCTCCAGCACTCGTTGATCCTGCAGGGACACCAATTTTAGATATCCAGCTCGAAATATCCCACTTAAAGCAGTGGCACTCACCAGCGTGGTCCATTTTTTGGGGTCTCGGAGTCCTTTCGGTGGCTAGGGGAATACCGGATAGCGTGGATGGGAGTAGGGGTAGCAATAGTGGTAGCAATAGGAGTAGCGGTCTTTCTCTTAGATGCTCTCTCCAACTTAGGAGACGTAACTGATCATCTCTGGCCACAATAATTCCAAGCCAGGCAGACGACATATTTATACAGGATTGTTCGTCAGTCTACCTGACCACAGCTCCTGAGATGTCGAACTGTGATGACAGCCTGATTCCGGCAAGGACTGTTCATGAGGCATTGTACTGTCTAGCTGACTACCTCTAATATGCATTCTGGTTTTGGACAGAGCCAACCGTAATCCGAAGTTTTCCTTGAATTGAACTGGTATCGTCAGTTATTCACTGTGGTATATTCTGGTTTTGGAGCTGGCCAATCACATGGGGCTCACAGCACAGCCGGTGGCTGATGCTGTGGTACATATCGGGCTGCCCATCTGCATTCTGGTTTTGGGGATGGCCAACCGTGACGAGGACCTCGCCTAAAGAGCTAAGCTTCCTGTACAACCGCCAGATTGGTAGATAAGTATGTGACGACACTCCTGCAGTATGGTTTTGTAATCACCCAATCAAATCCCCGCTGTTATTTTCAGCGCGCAACCTGTCAGGGCTTTCTGGCTTCGTAGATAGCCAATAACTTTACGCCCAGTCATAATATGTCCACTGACTTGCTTGAGACTATTAGAGAACTTAGCGAGGCTCTCTGCAAGTGCAGGAGCCATATACGTACAAAACGGCACTTAATCCCACCAGCCTACATACCTACCCAACTTTCCACCATCTTTTGCACACAACACTCAGGCTCCTCACACAACACTAACGCTACTCATACAAGATGATCCCAAATGAATGGGAATTGCACAAGCCAACTATTGTGCGGCTCTATCTTGAAGAGGGATATACACTGCACCAGGTCGCTGCATATATGAAGCAGATGCACCAGTTTGACAAGAAGTAAGTACAGACCCGTCGCTATCTTAACATACGCTGACTATGGTGCCAAGGAAAAGCCAGTTCGAATACAAACTCGCGAAGTGGGGTGTCCGCAAGAATGCCACGAGAGACGAGTGGCAGTACCTTCGTCGCCATATGCAGAAGAGGGAAGGGAGGTTATCGGAAGTCACCATCCGCGGTCGTATAATCCCAGAGCATAAGATCCGTAGAGGAATGCAGAGGTACACGACAATTCCTACCGCCAGAGAGTTCCAGGCAGGGTGTAAGTTTTAACCCGGAACTACGCTGGGACACTGGATTAACGATCGTTTCAGTACCGTGTCCGAAGACGCCTGAGGGCGACATCATTCGCGTCATGAGTCCGAGCATCGGGGACCTTCAACATTCATGGCCAAATAACCTTCCTTGGTTTCAGTTCAAGGAACAAGTCCCCTTCAGTAAGTACTGCCGCTTACCGTTTACCCATCTTTCGTGGCTAATAGGATTCAAGTCCTCTCCTGGTCGGCCCCTTTTCTCAACTCTTTGTTTGGACGGGCTGAATTCTCAAAAGTCCTGCACCTTACTCTGGGATGCGAAGCTCACTCTCACTTACAAGCGCTACACTCGATTCCGGAGGCTGTTTCTACAACAATTGTCAACCTCGTCAAATCCATCCCGAAAATTGGAGGAGGAGAGGGTGTAAAGGCCCAGCAGCTCTGTAACCTCGGAGATATGAATTCGGTGGCCACGCAGCTTCTGGCAGTCCTCCTGTTCCGTCTTTCAAACAAACGTCACAATCTCATGGACGACAAGATCCGAACCATGCATGACGATCTCATTATGCATCTAATTGAGGAGATCTCGAAAAGCAACTCTCCATTTTTGGCAGATCTTCTTAGATCCCGTGGCTACACCAGCGATGCTATAAAGGAAGCCGTGTACACCGCTGCAATTCAAGCAAGCAAGTATGAGATTGTCTCGCAACTCCTTGAAGCTGGTGTTGACCCGGACCAGCCTGTTCATACGATTATCGGCCTGGAAGTCAAAATTGAACGGGGGAAGGCTTCTATAAACTGGGGGAGCCCAGTCATATACGAGCCAAGTGGTGTATATATAGCTGCTTATCGACTCGATACAAAGCTCGCCGTGATGCTGCTCAAAGCGGGAGCTACTATTGGCCAGAAAACTACCTCACTCCTGGAGCTAGTTTCAGTTGGCAATAATGCTGATCGCGCGCTTGAGTTGGCGCAGCTGCTTGTCGATGCTGGCGCTAGAGTCGACCCTCCATCGTTTTCGGTCATACCCTGGATCTATTTCCTATCGCCTCTTGCGTTGGCGATTGCCAAAAGCAATAACAGACTGGCGCGGTTCTTGATAGAGAAGGGAGCTGACACAGAGATTTATGAGCGCCTGGACTCGCCCTACGCCGCCCGGAAAAGGAGAAGATGCTTGAGCGTACCTGGCGCTCCGATCGGCTGGAGTAGTGATTATCTAGATTCGCTCGGTGCAGGGTACACAGCGCTACATATAGCCATCGTCGCAGAAAATATCGAAATGATTGATCAGCTACTCCGACCGATTCTCAACAGGAGCAGTATCCTACCAAAACGGGCCGTGAAAGAAATTTTCACCACTGCGTGCTGGGCGGGTGACTTGGAAACGGCGGAGAAGCTACTGGGCTTGGATATTGAGCTGAATGAGGGATGGGAGCTGGGAATCACTCCTCTCGTTGCAACCGCTGTAAGTCAGTTTCAAGCACATTCCTTTGCTCAGTTTTCTTTATGATTTGTATGTTATCGGATGTTTCAGCGGCAAGCCTAGCGCCCCCTGTTGACTATGCGAGGCCTCCTTAGTTTGTGGAATGGCCAGCTGTATGTGCATGTCTTTCAGTGGACACATCCGCTCTTCATGCTGACTATTGGCCAGTATCTCGATGATATTCATTATTCCGTTTTGTTATGACACCATGATATCTACTAAATAGAGTAAATGCTAACCTGTATGCTACAGTGGAACCCGGACATCCGGTTGGCTGAGAGTCTCTTGCGGCTTGGTGCCTGCGTGGATCCATTAAACCAAAATTCGGCAAGCTCTTCTAGAAGCCCGTCGGCGCTACACGTCGCGGCTTTCCATGGAAACACTGCCTTGGTACAATTGCTACTGGACCGTGGAGCTAACCGGAATCTGCGTTTTACACCATTAAGAGGGGAGAAAATTCTATATGATTGGCTGATTCCTCGTGACCACACAACTCCGTTCCAGTTCGCCCTCGGAAGCGACGATCTGTAAGTACTCTCTGGAGTCATTTCCTCTCCTTTATTTCTTAGTCTGCGGGGCATATGTCCACCGAAGAGACTTCCGGAAGTTTATAACTCTAAGAAATCCAGTTTCCGACAACTCGCGTGTACTCGTATAACTATAAGGAACAATTGCTGACCTCGGATGTTGCAGTGCTACGGCGTCTATACTGTATCCCCAATCAGAATTACTCGGGGGAGAACTGAGTCAGGCTATAACTATGAGAAATGAAGAACTTGTTTTAGCTCTGATGTCACGAGCACCGGACATCCTGTCTTCTGAACAAGAGGCGGGGACGGTCCTGGAAGCAGCAGCAACTTCCGGCAATACTCAAGTGATCAAATCGTTCTTTTCCTCAGGCGGCCGTTACCAGTCAAGGGCGCTCCTCATGGCAGTCGTAGCAGCTATCAAGTCGAAAGATATCGCGATTGTGGAGCTCCTATCAGATCACCGTTCTCTAGGGCCCATTGATAATTACGAAGCCTCAGCGTTGTACCGTTGCATAGAGCCTAGGGAGTGGCGTTTGGTACATCTACTTTTACGGGATCCTTTTCTAGCTTGCCCAGGGACGGAGTATTCAATCATTGAGCATGTGGACAGTGAACCCCCCGGCATTTTGACTACCCCGTTGGCTGCTGCTATTTTTTCTGGAAATATGTTGGTCATAGAGGAAATGCTTCGCCGTGGGCACCGACCTCGCTTGACGGAGTTCCATAAGCTAATGGAGGACGAAGCCACGACGCAAAGGATACCGAGCAAGGTCAGGGGCCTAATTTGGTCATATTTTGAGCCGTCAAGTATGGACCTCACTCAGCTTCGGGAACTTCTATGGCATGCCATTGACGGCGCCCACGGGCAGAGGGTGCGCGAATGGATTCCACTTGTTGGTCCCCTCGATTTCTACGTCCGGGGTCAAACACCTCTACAAAAAGCAGCTTTGGAAGGTCACATCGATTTAGTACGCCTCCTTGTTCATGTTGGGGCTGACATAAACACACCCGCACACTTTTTTTATGGAGCAACAGCACTACAAGCTGCGGCGATTCATGGGAGCCTTGAGCTGGTGGCTTTACTGATCGGGCAGAAAGCTGATGTAAATGCGCCAGCAGCAAAATATTATGGTCGTACGGCCCTCGAAGCTGCGGCAGAGCATGGGAGGCTCGACGTGGTGCATTTCCTCCTTGAAAGTGGGGCAAATCTGGAAGGCTCTATGAGAATCCACTACGTCCGGTCTGTCGGTTTCGCAATGAGGCAAGGTCACTTTGCAGTAGCGAAGTGTTTGAAAGAACATGGGACTTGGACGGATAGGGATCAAGAACTTCACGATACGGCGGGAGTGCTCGATTATAGGTGTCACTCTGTCTACAATGAAGAGACAGAAAATTGGAAGATAAGACTGTTGAGGCGTAAGAAGGAGTCCCCCCCCGGGGGTCTGGATCCGGACGACTGGTATAGTGTGGCATATTCGGACGGGGATGACGAAGACTCATACGGTGAATCCTCACAAAATACAGCAGAACACGCGAATTCTAGCAGTCAAACAGAAAGCGCGATCCTACCGGCGATGGAATTCACGGACGAGACCATAGATCACTACTTCAACTTTGAAGCATTTTTAGGGGGACCATTGGAGGGGGACCAAGTAGCGATGTCGCAATCAACCATTAATTGGATTACAGAGGTTGATGCCAGAGCAGCAGAGTGGGATACAGAGGAGAATAGTGCGCAGTGGGGACCGATGCTGACAGAAGGGGAAGAAGCATTTCCTGAAATTGTCGATGAGAGCGACTTCTGGAGTATTCAGTGATCCATCGGTTGCTTTTGGGTGACGTTTGATATAGTTATCCATCCCGGTTACTAAGACCTGACCGCTTAAATGGGAGAATGGTGACAATAGACAGGATATGGTCCTCTCAATCGTGTGCCGCAATGACAATCTGAATCGGAGACAAGGTATCTCATCGAACCGCCATCCGAACTTCAAAAATCATGCGTTATAACACAGTGGGGATATGTCAAAATATGAAAGTGCATAGACAGAGTTGGCTTGGATAAGGTGGTGAGGGCTCAGAGGTAAATGGGCGAATGTCAGACGAATTCAGCAAGCTACCCTAGATCGGAGCCCCTTTTCTGTGGATATTGAACAGCATATGAAGACGAGCCAAACCATGGCAATTGTGATCCGGTACCATTAATTAGACCTTGCTGCGAAGCAATTTGAATAAGTAAGCGTGAGTGCTGAGATGGTAAGTGTGTAACATAAATGCCAACGGGAGATTAAATTTGAATAAGGGGTTGGACTAATTTAGATATGAAAGGCTTCCGTCTGCCTGGTGGCGGCACTATCTCGTATCACCCGGGGTGTATCCCATTTCCATCGGGCGGGCTACCAGATGTACCTGTGCCGAATATTCGATATTGCAAGTTCCATAAATCTAGCGCATGTTACACCTGCCATGTCACTATGAAGCTACGTCAAAATGCAGAGAACCCTTGTAAAGTATCATACAGCCGACGATATCATATAGCTTTCCTCACTGACATGCCCTTGGTGATCAGTAATCCAAAATCGTAACACATGCAGGTTGCCATGTAACGGCACCAGTGCAACAAGGCGGACACCGGTCGGTGCGCACCACCCATTACACCCCATTGCGTTGCTTGCCAGCCCGCCAAAATGCCGGTAGAAACCATCCCCCCGCCCCCCGGTGACATACTTATGAAATGGGGTAGCGCTCGGGCTAAGGCACCACGGCGGCGGTCCTTACACGAGCGTCATCCAAATGGCTGCGAATATGCTAAACAAGATCACAATGGGTGACTTCTTGTCGCTAAGAGAGCCACCGCTGCCTCCATCACCACTGGTGCCATCGGTTCCCGGAGCCTGGCTTCCGTCAGTGGCATTAGCCACCCTGACGCAGGTTAGTTGCGAAGTAGGGACAGAATGCAGGGACTTTGGACCCCAGACAACCATGAATGGCCACGCTAGGCTGCCAGTCTGATCGTATAGCGTGGTGTCTCCTCGAGCACTAGCTGCTCCGCCGTACGTTATAGCGAGATACTCTCCAACCGACCAGCTACCGGGGCTCGTGCGGGTGCTATTGTTAATGTCGGTGGCATTGTAAGCTGGTGTAACGATGGCAGTTAACCGGGTAGGTGTGAGAATTAGGAAAGGGGAAATGGGGTTGCGTCACTACTCACTAGTGGCGCCGCACCCCTGATGGAAGGCTGCTGGCGGCTCCCCACACGAGCTTATATTGGACAAGTCCGGGCACCGGCAACGGTCAGTCCCACTGTGATCTGCCCAGGTCCTTGCTACGACATCGGCCATATCGCTGCGGCAGCTATCACCCAACACGCTGGAGTAGGTACCGTCGTTTTGGCGAAGCTCTTCAGAATAGTCCTCGTCCACCTGCCAACGTATGACGCACACCAGCCACGAAGGGTCTATACCCTCGCTGGACGGGGACCCCAAATTTATTTGACTTCCCGTAAAGTATTTAGATAAGGTGTCCTGGTCGTAGTTTGTAACGTTCGTCTCGCTGATGGGGATGTCGGCGCGGACCCTGATGTTCCAGGCCCAACCATCGACGGGACCGGACTCTGAGGCTGGTGAAGTCGTGTCGGGGCCTGAAAGGGGATAGTTCCCAGTGGCATTAGGCCACTCAAGGAACGTGGTGATAACGTCGTTGTCTAATCCCCAAGGTCCATAACTTTAATCTCCGTAATTTTCCGAGCCGAAAGCCGAGCTCGAGTCTCCGGGCTGAGCAGCAACAAGCCGATATTTCCCTAGGAGGCCAGCAGCGACCAGAGGCAAGGAAGAAATCGTCTTAGAATTGGGTTACGTCATTGATAGGATACCGGTAAGAACTTATCCGAAGAGCTTGATGGGAAGAAATCATCCAACAGAACGGGGTGGGCGTATTTTAAGTTCGCTAGATCATATCCATCGTTAGCTGTCGATCTTGCTATTCTCGCTAACACTGCCATCTGGTACATTGACGTCATGATATATGCAGTTATTGTTGTTAGGATCTTTTGTTGCGACATGAGGTTATCGTATGTATGCACCGTATGGCATGGCCCCCATAATCGCGGGAGCCAATCGCAAGGCTAGGACTGTGCCGCTTAAAGATGACTAACAACCAACATGCACCGATGATATGGAGAAAATATCATGTCCGCCATCCTCAGGCTGTTTGGTGTTATAAACTCGCCGCATAATAAACATTACACTTACACAAGAAAGGAATAGAGGTCACAGAATCTTTCTCGTCTATATAACTCGAAAAATGTGGGTATAACTGTCTATTATCACTGCAGGGGTGTGGATTAGGGGCAGATTGTCGCCAAGCGAACTATATTTTCAGGCCAACCCTACGACCCAGCCTACAGCCTTCGAGTTTATTCCCGTTCGCTGATCGGCAAGACGAGCTTACCGTGACAACGGCATGTACAATGACGCATTGTTATGATGTATAATCAGGTTCTACTTCCCCATCCACATCTACTTTCACGGTCTGTCTAACTGCACCGTTCAATGAAAGTGTATATGTCCTATTCACAATAAAGGCAATACAGCGTTAAATACAATGGACGAGTACCCTTCTCCTACGCACCAGTCTTTACGTAACGACCTTCCTACTTGGGCCCGACGTTGAAGGCTCGAATGTGATTCTACCAAAGTAGCCTGGTCAGAAGAGTGTTCCCCTCGCCAGAAACGTAGTTACTTACATTCGCTGGGACGACCTGGCAGCCGTCAGTGTCGATGGGGGTAATCAACCCTCGACACTCCGTGTCATTCCAAAGGGTAGCCTTCATGCCAAGACTCTCGCAGTTGGAGCTGACGATATTGGTGTAAGGACCAGGAACCTCGTTTCCGTCAGGATCGTCGGTTCGCGCGAGCATGCAGGTCAATACTTTGTTCTCATCACCCGGAATGCCACTGTAGTCGTTGGTGTCGTGGCAGCCGTCGGAGAAAAACCATACGCCCCTACAATAACTTGTTAGAGTGGAAAGTTCCGCAGGCGCGACTGCTTTCGATGGAGTACCACTGGTCATCTTGGGCTATCGCTAGCTTGGGGAGAAGAGCGATGGCAGGCAGAGTCGAGATAGTGAGACGCATTTTGATGTGTAGAAGAACTTTTGTTCTTTGATCTGTTTTGAAGTACTGTCATTGAGCTTTGTGGGTCTGGGGACAAGAAGCGCGAGTTTTGGTGATACGCAGTTTTAAAGATCAGAACGAGGACTGGCGAGTTAGATATTCAGCGACGAGTCATATCCGTGAATTCATACGGAAGTCATCTAGAGGCACTGCCATGATTTGATATGCGCTCCATGTTGAAGCAATCACCATTCACGCCATCTTAAGGCTGAAGGAATCCGCTATACGTTAGGATCGAGAATGACAACCAGCCTCCAAAGGTCCATTACGTCGATATCTACTTGGATACACCGCACGACGTTGTTCTATGGCCAAGTGTTCCGAGAGAGTTGACATCATCTAACTGAGGCATGGGCAGCAGATAGGATATTAATGCAGAACAGCGGCATAATACCCCTCGAAATAGCAAAACCGTCATTATTCCTTTTCTCATTAATCTTTCCTCATTATAAACGGCCATCAATCAACAAACCCCTTTTATCGGACCGAATAACCAGGACACATCGCCTTAGGAGGTAACGAGCTCCAGAGTCAAGTCGACAGGCTCGCAGGATGGGTTCTGCGGGGGGTTTGTGAAGACCCAGGAGATGGAGCGGTAGTAATAGCTGCCGGCGAACTGGTAGCAGAGGTGCCAGTTCATGAGGTTGCCCTGGGTCTGCACGGGGTTGGGGTACGTCTCGTTGAAGGAGGAGTCGTCGTAGCCGCCGGGCATGTACAGCTTCATGGTGTCCTCGACGAAGCCGATCGAGGTCCACGACTCGCTGGGGCTGAACTGGCCCACCGCCACGTTGCTGCCCCAGCTGGGGTAGAACTCCAGAGGGCTCGGCTGCGTCGCCGGCTCGCCGTTCTGGTCCGTGTAGTGCAGCAGCCAGCTCAGCCACCCGGGCTGGTACACCTCGCCCGTGTCCGGGCTGTAGCTGCCGTAGTCGAAGTAGAACTGGTTGTAGTTGCTGCTCTCGTTGACCGGGCCCTCGACGTAGCATAGGCCCTCCATGGCGGCGCCGGTGTGGCAGGCTCCGGCATAGCCTGTAGGGGTTTGTTAGTGTTCCGATCAGATAGGGGGTGAAGGGACGAGGCGGCATACCGTCAATGGACTTGTCTGTCTTGCCGGTGATGTGCAGCGTAAACGGCCCCGTCGTGTTCGAGGCGATCGCAGTCGAGGCCAAAGCGGCCGCGGCCAGGGCGAACTTGAAAGCCATTTCGTAATGCCAGTAGTAGTGAAGACTCAAGCTTGTACGAGTCGGTTGCTGCTTTACCGATGGAGCGTGATTGTCTATCAGTCCCCTCGAGTGGGAGGGAGCTGGGCATTTATGTATTACGATGTTCGCCTGGCATGGCGCCACGGCGCCGATCGTTACGCCTTGGAGTCTGGAGATGTGGAGCAGGCTTGACTTGGACGAATCTCGTGGACCAGACACAGAACCAAATGGCTACTTGCAGCCGTTGGCTGACTGTATCCCAAAGGCCTGGATCCTTACTGCAGTGGACCTCTCTCCACCCGGCTCGACTCTTCGGCTGTTGGACGAAGGGGTCACAATAGAATCGCACGGCATCGCTATCGAGATGTCTCAAGACATTCGTACGATGGTGAGGTCTCAGCCTAAAAACGCCAATTGGGCGGCTACAGGGGAGCGAGATCTCGTATCACGGTACATGTACGAAGTGGCATAGGTGACAGTGCGGGGTCCCTGCATGCCGTCGTGTGAGACGGTGGTTGGGGAAACGGGAAAACCTCGTATTGTTGACATCATGTGAGCAAGGATCCATGTTCAAGGCGCTGTTCCCGCCTATGCTTATTTCGACGTCCGGGAAACCGCAACAAGCTTACTAAGCCGAGTACGTGTTAGAACGTGGAGATGTGCCTCCGGAACGATCTCCGAATAGGGATTGCTATTTAGACTAGGATTTCGCACAGGACATCTAGTATATTACAACCTGCGGTTCCTTCAGGCACCCGCTTAACTGATAACGGCCGATCTTAAGCTAAGCGAGTCGCTCGTTAGCATCCGAGTCAACCTGCAGGTTTTCGAAGTTGCCTTTTCCGTAAGATGTATTGAATTGCCGTCGGATCAGAACGCTCTGTACGCTGTACGACTACTCCGTACACAAATCAATAAGGACTCATGCACCAGGTACTTCGGCCATCCGGATTTAAGGTTGTGGTACCCGGGCCGTTCTTGTCTCACGATCCGATCCGATCCCGCCGCCTTTAGCCGCGGCCCACACCTGCCGTCGAAGGGCTCCATATGGCGGACATATAAACGCATCTTATTTTGTAGAGGAGCTATGATGCAATGCACCCACGACTTCAGCCGCAGGGACCGCATCGACCATCCTACGCCCCTGGCCTACTCCTAGTCACGTACATCGCGCTGTCAATGGAGCGCTTTACCCGCTGAGTGTATAGTTACATGACATGTGCTTTCTTTGGTGGGAAAAGATGAATTCCATCTACTGAATCCTTCGAAGGCGGCGGGCGTCGAACTCGCTTGCGAAATGCATACACAAGCGGCCTTACTCAGCCAGAAAGCTGAGATGGGTCTCAGGTCCCCCGTTGCCAGTGTGATGATGATGAGATACCAGAGGCTGGCATTTTAGTTTCGTATTCTTCTATAACGAGAAAAAGACGCGAAGCTGAATGGCCTGGGCCTGTGAGCTATCCACGTACACGGACGGATGATATTCTGGCGGAGATGGTTATGTCCCTACCGTACGACCGCTCAAGAGCGGGGCTCGACGAGAAGTGGATGCGTCCTGGGTCACGCCTGGACATACATAGCGGCCAACGGCACATTAAAACATCCAGACTGCTAAAACCAAGAAGTACGTGCAAGGGACCAGCTATATTGCTACCGTAGTTGTCATCGCGAGGGGTATATTGACTGAGTTGAGATTAAGAGCATTCTAAGCCCCATAAGCTTGAGATCTACCCTAACACATCGCCATATAACGCATCGCCGCGGCCAACCTTAGCATAGAGTAAGGTAAGATGACGCCTCGGCGACGGTCGATAGGACGCCCGGAGGATAGTCTCGAGCTCAGTATCGATATGGACTAGCTCCATGCATAGTCGACCAGTCGACCAGGCTGACGCCATCCCCCGTCCCCTCAAATACGAGCTCTCAAGATGCCAGGTGCACATTGCTTCTCCGGAGAGCAGCGCCAGGCAAGAAAGGGAGATCGTGGCGGCAAAGAGAAAAGATATCGAACGGACTCGGCAATGTCGAAATCCATACCCGGCGGCGTCAGGGGGCCGACGTGACTAGACTATTCTCCGGACGAAGTACGTAGATGCCGACGGGACACGACCGGAGGATATAGTGTCGTCGATTTCAGCCGTCCTGTGTTGCGGGAGTTGACATAGCCAGGGGTAAGTAGCATAGATATCGAAATAGGAAAAGGGTCCAGCAGAGCTAGATCGTCGTGGATGAGAGACGTCATGACCTAAAGCTCATCCTCGATAGTACAAATCAAGCCCAAGAGCCAACAGCGCATCTATGCGAAGTGATTCCCGCTTGCAAAGGCGATTGATTGCCATGCTGCCGGGCCTACATATCAGCTGTTAATCCACGGCGTCAGGGGTTCGGATACGAGGCCGCCGGGAGCACATTCCGGACACTGTTTCATTGCAGGTAGAGCCTAGCTCGCGTCTATATCCAAACCACCACTCGACTATCTCATATCGTTAATCACATCAGTTAACCGATAGCAGGTCTCCCCGCGTAGCAGGTGGTGACCATACATGCGATGTCTAGAACCGTTAACGATCCCTCCCACAGCGAAATACGACGTTCGAGCGCACTAGTAGTACCAGTCCTGGAACGCAACCTCCGAACCACGGCCCCTTGAAAGAGCCATACATAGCTGAAGAAAGCCAGGAGTGGCCACATCTATGCGCGACAGAACGGGGCCTCATCACACTCACGCCGCGATCGCCGCACAAGCATCCTCGGTACTCGACTCGGCCTCTACGGCGTAACGGCTGCCGAAACGCATCGTCGCTAAGAAGGGGTTCGCGTTGAAGAAAGCCGGTTATTGATCCAAGACATGTATGCATGTATGTATGTTACGTTACGCAGTGTGCGTGCGTGTGAGCCCAGATCAAGAAGGCCTGGCCCCCCGGTCGGGCCAACTTGCCCGATTTTGACTCTTCCCACGTTACCTAGAATCGGACCTAAAATGGGGATTCCTGAGAGGTCCCGAGGACATAATCACTGGGAAGCCTTTGTTGCATGGATCCCGACGTACGAAAAAAGACAGCATGGCCAGCACAGAAAACCATGGCTGTACAGGCCCGGCCATTGTCATTGAATGCTCGCCGGCAATATAATACAGAAGAATAATACATGCGTCGGGGCTGGCCTTCAATGCTTTCTTAGCCCGGAGACATTCGTGTATGAGTGTGTAAGTCTATATATGTATACGAGCGTCTGCTGCCAGTGTGACGCTTAAAGTCAGATCGATCGAGACAGCCATGCGAAGCAAATCCTGACTGATAATGTCTTTTCCTTTCCTCGGTGCGAATAACCTAATATCCAAAACCATAATGCGCCAATCCAATGCCAATGCTCTATGCGAGTGTAAGGAAGAAAAGAATCGCCGCTGCGGTGGGTTTTTTGGGGTGCCACGAAGGAATTCGTCCTAACCTACAGTCTCACCGGATTTTGTCCGAAGCGCCCGTAAATGTCCCGTCATGTGTTGACTAGCTCTGAAACAGTGTCGTGTTGGTCTGTCGTGATATGTACGAGGTGCAGGTAGATAGAAAGCCAAATGGGAGCCCCGGACTCCGAAAGACTGATGCAATGACGCTCGCCTTCAACGATACTAGCAACGAGGGATGCATATACCAATATCGGCTGGCAGTAGCTAAAGCTGAGAGTGCTGCCGCTGACTCGCAGACGGTGCATGACGATAGTAGATCTCCGTGGTGTCAAATCGTATAAAGTGGTAGCTATCCAGTCGATTCGCTGCGGCATTGGGAAGCGCCGCGGATGGCAAAGTAGCTCATTCGGATTCCCCTGCAGCTATGCCGTACCGAGGACGGTCTCTATTACTCGAATTAATCCGAGACAATCGAAAGAAGGCTCCTAGCCGGATTTCCTGATCCCTTCAACACCGAGGGTCGGGACCTCAACGTCGCTCAGCCCGAGAACACCTTCGTCCCTCCTCCTGTCTATGAAGCCATTACACTCGCCGACAACGAGGCCCCATTCGGCAAGCGCACGTCCCGCGTATTTTACAGCGGCCGCAAAGACCCCTTCGGGCTCAACTGGACGCGTGATGGGTTCCTGGGTAGGAGTAACAGCATTTGCGCTAGCCTGTTGGTCAAAACTGCTCCGATCAACAGGGCTCAGGGGGTTGAAGCCGTCTCCGCCGTCGAACGACATCGATATTCTGTAAGGCGTCGGAGAAACATCGGCGGGGTCGGCATTCCTCGCAGAATGTACGAGTCCCGCACGAGCGCTCCCTGAGAAAGCTCTGGTGGGAGCGGGTGGGCCAGCAGCAGGGGGCGGCGGAGCGCCATTCGGATCCCTCGAGCCGACCAGTGATTGAGCAGGGGCCGGTAGACGCGGTCGGGTTAGGATGCGGTTGGGTGGCGCCGTGGTCCCTAGGGTATTCCAGGATAGGACGAACTTGAAGACGTATTGTAGTGTTTCGTACGTGGTCGAACCCATGCTATCCGTGTCGGAGGCGGGAGGCATTGCGGTGCTGGCCGGGCTTTTCGGCGGCGGAGTCGGTTTGACATGTGACATTGCCGTATCCCGTCGGGCAGCGTCTAAACCATTAACGGGAGTGCTGTTTCCAGTCAACGAAAGCACCCTGCCCAGGATACCCCATTTCTTCTTCGATTCCAAAGCTGGCGAGTCGAGCGGGTCGAGAGTGTCAAATACGCTTGCTGGATTACCCGTCGTTTCGGGTTGCGCCACGGTGTTCGCGAAGTGGTCGAAGCCCACGACTAATCCAGGCTGCGGCGCAGGGGCCTCGGTACGGATGATCATGAACCTCTTGCCAGGTGCCGGGTACGAAGGTGCCGTCGACGGGGGAAATCTGCCCTTCTTCTCGGCATCCTGCTTCAGCCACAGGTAATGGGACCATACCGTCTTGAGCCGTGACGAGACGAGGAGGAAGATTCTGCTATCGCGGCGAGTTAGGAAGAAACCACGGCTATGAGCCAAGGGCAAACTTACGCATCCGAGTCGTCGGCGTTGCCAGTGTCCCTACATATCCTCCAGCAAAGCAGCCGCATGTAGTAGGCTCGGACCATAGGGCACCAATTCGTGAAGAACTTGCTAAAGATTTCCGGTGTGAGCAGCCAGCCGGCGCAGAACTGCTCTTTGCGGGCCGGGTCGCTGGTGATCGCATCCCAGAGCGAGAACAGCAACGAGAGGACTCGGATCTCCGACATGGAATTATTGGACTCCAAAATTCTCCGCCACGCTTGCAGCCAGAATGACCAGTCGATATAATTAAGTCCAGGTCTCCGCTCGTCGACGAAATCATCAAATGCCGGCAGCGCTTCCTCGAGGAAATCGCACAGGAGAAAGCAAGCGCTGTGATCGTACTGCGATATCCGCTTGGCCGAAGCCTTCATGTCCAACATGAACGCTTCAGCAAAAGTATGCCGCGCGTCGGAAAGACGAATAGACGCGCTGGAGAGGATATCCTTCAGAAGAACAATCAGCCTATTGTCATTCATCCCCTTCAGCGCGTTGTTGGCTGCCGCCAGCGGCAACGGCATGGCCAAAGCCTCGACCCCGGTGGCGGCATTTGCTAACGCGGGACCTAGGCCGGGCTGTACGGGTTGCTCCCGTCGAAGCGTCGAGTCGAGGACGGAGACAATTTGGGCGTTCACAAGGACGAAGCCCGGAGCCCAGGCCTTTTCGACAAGGGGTAGCTCAGAGGGCATGAACTCCTCGGCCAGGATATAGTAATACTTGCAGAAGATAAAGAATAAGTCCGTCTCTCGTCCCCGCCACCTCGAGACCCAAGGCCCACGCCAGGGTATCTTGGCAGCAGTGAAGGGCAGCTTCGGAGTTTGTCGTAAAGTCGACGCTATCCTCTTCACCGAGCTCCAGCCCAGGCCAGCCAGATTCGGCGGAAATAGTCCAATAACCTCGCCACCACCCTCGCGCTTGCCTAGTCTAGGCAGGTGAAATTCGTCGGCGACCCGACGAATCGCGTCGGCCTTCAGAGCCCAAAGCCCGACCAGTACGTCCGCCATCCCCGGAGCAAAGAAGAACGCGTAGGCGCACGTCTTGCCCGCGAAATTGACTAGGGCCAGAGGAGCGTGTCGGAGCGATAGCTTATCCACCACAATGCCCATCTGCGTTGTCAGGTTGTTCGCGAACATCGTCCTCACGTTATGCGCCGCCGACTCGGCAAAATATTCCGAGTCGGTCGAGCCGATCGAGCCACCCGAGGACGACGCGTTCGTATCGACGCGCGCCCGCGTCTTCTCTTGTCCGCGCGGGCTGCGGTCCGAAAACGGGTTGAAACTCGGGGTACTCTGCCGCCACTCGGGGCGCATCATGACCAGGGTGACGACTTCGATCAGCGTCGGCCTGTCAGCCCCGGCAACAGAGCAGTCGTTCTTTCCATCGAGCATCTCGAGCATTCCGGACCACCACTTGTCCAGGATGACGGCCCTCCGCTCCAGATCCTCGTGATGCAACAGCTTAGTCGACGTGTGGGAAGCGGTGTTCTTCAGAAATGGTAAGAGTGCGTTCCGGACTATGGTCATCCTCGCGGGCGCGGATTTTGTTCGGAATTTCCCATAATCCGACTCGAGATCCTTGAAGAGGGACCAGAGGGGATCACGAGCTCTCGGTATTTTCGGCGTGGCGGCGACATCGTCCGGAGACGCACGAGCACTCTTCTCGGACGCGTGTGAAAGACGGGTATCGACAGACCCCGGGGCGAGACTACTCGACGACGAAGCGCTGCTCGCCAAGCCGCTCGAATTCTTAGCCTTCGCCAGAGCAGCTTGGGGTTTCTGCTTGATCCTGGTCAGGTAACTGCCCAACCCGCCTCGCGAGTCCGCGGCCTTCTCTTCCACGCCGTCGACGGCCGGGTTCGTTCGCCTGCGCGTCATCTTCCTGCTGAGAGCGGCACTCAAGCTCCCCGAGCGTTCGCGCCTCAGTCGAGCGTCGGGAGCGTCGTCGGGCTCCTCTTTCCAAGCACCGGGCGGGGGCGACCGCGACGTAGCCATCCACGAGCGCCGCGCGAACGACGTGAAGGAATCTGCGACCATCTTCGACTTCCCGCGTGGGGTCGGCTCCAGGAATTTGGATGCTTCAGAGTCCTGATCATTTCTAGAGCCCATTGCCGCCGCGTCCTCTACGGGGCTTTCGCGAGACCTCTCCTCCGAGGACGGCGTGTCGGACGCCGGGGTCCGTATCAGTGGTATAGATAGGGGCGACTTTCCATTATCCATCTTCTCCACCCCTTGCTCGGGCGCGGGCCTTCGCTCGGACGTGGACGATACCCGGTCGCTCCGAACGGTCGTGGTTTTCTCATCTGCGCCAAGATCCAACCTCAAGTCGTCGGTGGAGAGCGAAAGCCTGCTGCTGATATCCGACTCGAAATCGAACGAGAGGAGGTTGAAGCCAGGCGAAGTTGGGCCGCTCTGCGAGCTTGGGGGACGGCCGTGTGAGGAGGTAGGAGGAGCCGAGCTCGACGAGAGGCGACGCGGGACGGCAGACAGCAAGTCAGAATGCGAATGCGACCGGTGGAAGAGGGTCGACTGTGATTGCGAGCTTGATTGTGACTGCGACTGTATGGGATCGACGGCCGGCACCGTCACAGTCATGATTGAGGCGCTCATCTCATGGCCCGAGCCATGAGTCTAGTAGCAAAACTGCACCGTTATTGCAGCCTTGCGTGAATCAACAAGGCCCGGCCGGCGAGCAAAGTCAAGCGAAATCTGATCCAATGCAGGCGATATGAATGGATATCGAATGAGTGAAACAGCTCGGATCTGCGATTGGGCGCCCAGTTCACCGTCCCGTCCCGTCCTGTTCTACTTTGCGAAGAAATGCTGGAGTTCGCGGATGAACAGGAGTCAGGGCTCGAGGGTGGTGAGTGACAACAGGACGTAGGTTCGTTCAGTATTGGTATGTAGGTAGCCAGTTAGGGGTAGGCGGTATATGCGCACAATGTAGCGTGTGGTAGGCCTGCTTCGGTAGGTATGTTTATTGACTAGTTTTGTGTTGCAAGGATCAAATCGCACCCTCCAACATGCCAATTATAAAAAGCTGCAGCACGCATATGCATATATATGTATGTCTATGTGTATATACATATACACGCATGTACGTACATGTGCAACGTATCTGATATTCACCACCGATCAATCAGTCGCAGCATAACGGTCACCGACGCCGAGGGCAAAGATCACAGATCGTCTCGGCTCGGCTCAACTCTCTAAGAAATTCTGTTACTTCCATTTTAATTTCTGCTAAGGCGAAATCGAACGTAGAAGGGCCGTGCTACTGCAGACGAAAGTACGTGTAAGTACACAAGCTTGTGTGGTGGAGATGGTGTGACATAAGATGCTTATCTAGTAGGTACCTAGTAGCGGTTCCGAGTTCTGCAATTGGAGGAATCGTTCTTTACCCTTACTTAGCTTCCTTCCAATGTCGTTATCGTGCTTGTTGCCAGCGAGGCCGCTGCTCCTATTATTCAGCTCCGACGACGTCCGGCCGCCGCCCACTTCTCCGTACATACATACGGAGTATGCTCCTTAGGCTAGGATGTAGGTAGTTTTATGTACTTGGATATGAGCAATACATTTTGCCAAGTAGATAGCGCCGAGGCTGTGAGCGTGCCAAGCCAAGATAATAAGATAATACCTGCCCCCACGTGTGACGGAACAAACACTTTACTTAAGGAAGCTAATATTGAACGGCTTGTTTCGCTTAGATACCTGATTCCCAGCTGCCGGTAACAACGACGCCAGTATACAGATGTATTATAGTACGTCACAGAGTGTTGTTCATGGGCTAATCGAGATGACGCTTATAAGTAGTCGTATGTATGCATAACAGTAGCATGGCGTCCCCGAATATCGGGCATGCGGGCTTTACCTAAGCATCCTGATGAGGGTTAACATGATAGGATATACTGACCCAGATATGTAGGTGAATCACCTGGTGAAATGTATGCAAGGTTGTGTATTAGGTATATCCGTACTTCAAAGTGCGGGGAACAAGATGTTATAACCAAGCAAAAGCCATCCCGCGTGAGGAGTCTGCATAAACTCGGCGAAAACTTGCAGGTGATAGTAGATATTCGCACAGCGCGAATAAGGGGTTGGCTCACTTCTAACAACCAATTGCATCTTTTTTGTGGTGACTTTTTCGGATCCCAGCTGGTTCCTTGAACATTTTCAGGGCACCATTGCTCGAGGCAGTACAGCTGCTGATGCCGATCGGAACGAAAGGCTCACTTTAGCCTCTCAGATCTACCGGGATTCACCATGTCCCCGAAGGTCGACCTAACAATCTGTACGAAGCAGTGACACGGTGTTTTGAATATTATGTATAGCCTCGAACTGGAAAACAATCAGGCAGTTAAGGGTGGCTGATAATTGCTTGCTATTAAATATATGGACTTCCTTAGGTTCTATACGAATCGTTCGGCTCTGAAACTCAAGGCGGTTATACTCGAATGATTACAAGGCTGCCTAAGGCACTAAGGAGCGCAAGCCACTGAATTACCAAACGGGAAAGGAGCTTCGCCTTTGGAGATATCGACTGATTTGATAGTCGGTCAACGCGCGGCCAGTGCTGCAGGTCGAGGACAAAATAATCGTCCAGCTTTATGTTCCCTCTCAAACCTTAAACGAAATATCACTAACCGAAATCCCATTTTATATCGGTCGACGTCAGAATATATACCACGGTAACAGCCAGCCCTCGTCACTCAACCTTGGGGTTCATAAAATGAGCGGCTTTATCAGCCAGAACTGGGTCCTAAATAAAGATATCGGTTATTCTCGTTATCATCCTATTTCATAACCGGCCAAGCTTCTTTTTACCTGTAGAACTATCGTTGGATAGGACCCAGCAATAAATGTGCTGGTTGGTTGGTATAAGCCAGCTAGCAATCTGCAGCACGGCTCTAGCGTGACGCCTTGGGAAGCGTACTAGGGATTTCGTCGGAGCAGCTACAAGAAACGAGGGGTACCTGGGACTCCGGACATGCAGTCCTATACTCTGTGGATATCTTCATATGCCGTTCTAAAAAATCCCACTACACACCGTGTATTTTCCCATGCAGCTCACGCCGATATTTCGAAACTCCTCGGAAACACAGCCTTCAATAGGTATTATCGCACCGCACAAGCAAAACATTGTACATGCAATTAGCGCCGACCACCGAATCCCATTCTTTAAAACGGGCGTTTGAATCATGGGAAATTCGGCCAAGTCCTTAGTACCACGCTTATGCACGGGTAGGGACAGGAAGGGGTTCGATTATCTGCAAACCCTATTATGAAAATCGTGCATTAGTGGGTGGGGGCCTAGGGGCAAGGTACTAGATATGGCTTGGCGAGCAATTACACGTGTAGGTGCATCACCGCGAGAACTGGAAGCAGACTAGGAACAGATTACGTCACCAGATTCAAGACAGCCAATCCCAGCTATCACCATGCTGTCGACCGGCTCTGGTGTCGTCCATGGACAGTGAAAATGGCTAGGCTGCCATTCGGGTCTAATAAAAAGATCCCAGTTCTCCGCACTCTTGGAGACTGGCACTGTAACGTCGCAGTAGATGGTTCTTGGAGACGGTACGGGCTGACGTCAGATGTTCAAGTCAATCTCTTCCCGACGATGAGTTTCTCGATCGCAGATGCCTTGAAAGAGAGTCAACGAGATCTGCGCTGATTCTGTTGGCTTCAACTCCTCTCCATCGAGCCCTAGGCAGCCTGGACCATCCCCTGATGCTATCTCAGACGGCCGAGAACCATGGCTGTCTGTGTACCTGGCGCGAGCGTCACGGGCTCGTGGAGATGATGATGACGATGGCTAGTTTCTGTCCAGGGCTTTCGCTTCTCGTCCTTCTTAGATGTCTACCGAGCCCTTACACAAGGCCTCTACCCAACGTAGAAGGGTGGGGTAGAACAGTAGAAGGTCTGTCGAGCTTTGGTGAACGTAGGTGCTTATTAAAACACCCAAGGCAATTGCTGGCTCTTGATTCTAGCCCCACGAACATTTCAGGATTATCATCTTCGCCCGCGGAAAGCTAAACCGTTGAAAAGGAGCTGACACAGATTCGCTCTGTGCGAAGCATCGTACTGTGCTGCTAACCGAGTCGTCAGCGTAAGAACCACAGCAGCATGAATAAGCCGTATAGGCCCTCCCTGGGCGTGATTACATCCGGTTGCTGGACATCAGCGTCCATCCGGGATGGTTCTGCCGCGAACTTGTCTGCGACTTTTGGGTCGTCCCCTTGGATGATGACCTTCCGGACTACACGGCTGTTTCATACTGCCGGGGCGATCAGACGGAAGTAGCCAGGCTCGAATTTTCCGACGGCCGCTCTCTTCCCCTCAGCCAGACCCTTCGGATCTCTTCAGGTCGTTGCAGACGCAGAACTCGGATTTCACCGTTTGGGTTGATCCCCTCTGCATCAACCAGGGGGACTTGGAGGAGAATGCGTCTCAGGTTTGCCGGATAGGACTCGTGTTCTCCTCCGCGAAACCAGTCGTCGTTTGGTTCGGCGAGAGTGATGAGACAAGAAGGGCGGCGTTTAGCGTTATGAAATCTAAGGGGAGGGATCCGGCGGGCTTGAAGAACGTTTTTCATGCTGCTCGGACGACCCCGATTCCGGCTGGTGTGGGTGATCCGGGAAATCACGGTCGGAAAAAAGCCGGGGAGTCTCTCGATCTCCTGGCGCTGTGCGGCGTCGGCAGCGGGGAACTCTCGCCCAGCCTGCCAACGTGAGCACCGGACCTTCGACTTCATACGTACGCGGAGCCTCTCGTCTCCTGTTATCAGGCCGGGTGGGATGTCGCGGGCCTTTGCTGGAGTTGCCGCGAATCGAGGTACCCCTCTGGCTCCGTCTCCAGGTCAAGCATATTGATGTCGTGGGACGTGACTTGCCCGGCCTTCGACTCCCATTCCGTGGCGAGACAGCGGGCAGCGGTCGCCGCAGTCCGGGCGCTGATGCTGCGACTGTCAGATGACGTCTCGGAAGGGGAGTGGATGGATCGCCTGGGCACGACGCTGCTTTTCGGTCTCGACATCGACGACCCGCCACTCGACGAGCGGGCGACCCTGAAATACCGCTCGGAGTTTCGGGGATGCTTCGAATGGCTACACTCGAGGCTTTCGCAAGGAGGTCTGGGCAAGTTTGTGCAGAACGAACACCACCGAACCATCGGGCTACGCATGGACGACTGAATGGCATTCACGTGGCGCCGGGGCTTGCTTTTGTAATGAGCGGCTTCCTGACTTGCTCTTTTCTAATAATCTTTTTTGGGCATTCCAGTTGGCAAAACCCCACAATGGAGCTTCTTCGCGAGCGAGGATCTCCCGACTTACCCCCGAGTCCCGCCATACTTTCCATAATGAGTATTAGTTACTAACTCCAGACGCCGCAGTTGGGCGGCCAGCCATCGCGGTGGGCGATACGGTCTGCACAGCACCGGGCTGCCAGCTTCCGCTCGTGATGCGGCAAGATGGGGCGGTATCGAATGATGCTGCGAAACCACATCCCGGGCAGACATGTATTCTTGTCGGCAGCCGTCTCGTCCTAGGATTGATGTTCACCGCCAATGCTCCGGGACTGGAACAGCCTCTTGTTAATTCATTGCTGCGTTGACAACCGATATCCGCGGACATAGGGGAATTCAGTCTCATTTTAGGGACAAGTGTTAATCCTCTACTTTACGTGGATATTTGTTTCCCCTGCCGTCCAGTTGGTATACCGAATTCAATTCCTGTCTAGGTTTGGATCAGGTATAGTCGAACTGGAAAAGGGTCGCAGGGCGAACCTACCATATCGCTGATCCATCTCAACCATCTGATCGCCTGCTGTGGGTCGCATAATTGGCAGGATCCTTCGGAAATGTTACGCTCTCAAAGCGCTTGAAAATGCGAAAAGGTCCATATAGTTATATGTACATTAAAGGTTTTTCGTAACAGTTAATGGTTGTACTAACAGGTAGCCTCTGGTTTTTTCTGCGGTGACGCTGGTATTGTCAGATATAGGGGATATCAGTTGTGTTGTTATATTAGGCTAACTTGCGTATGTTTTTCGTACGCGTACAGCTTTTGTGTAGCCTAATAACGGAACATATATCTTCCGATTAAAAGGAGCTTTTCCGTATATGGTGTACGTTTAGTATCTTTTGCTAGTTGATATACCCTTTTAACGCTTTAAAGTATTTATGGCGTTAATCGTTACGTATTATTACTTTTTAAAGCCATAGTTTTCTATTTAATTTTTTTTCCGGCGATTAAATCCTTTTAATTAGTTAATTTTTTTTAAAAATTATTTATAAGGTATTTCTTTGCCGTTTAAAGGTTTCCGTAATATTTATTAGTTTTAGTTACTTTTTAAAATGCTTAAATAGTTTGCGTAATAAGGCTTTAGTTAATTTATTAATTAATATATTATTTATAAACGTATAATTTATTTTGATTAAATTTTTTTTTACGGTTTTTTATAACTAGTAGTTATGTATATTTACGTACCGTAGTTTTGTTTATAATAAAATAACGTTGGTATTAATAAGCCGTATTATTTATTAATTGTTATATTATATATTTAGCGGTTTAATATTTAAAGTGATTTTTAATTTTTTAATTAATCGAAAGTTAAATAAGGTTTTTTTTGTAACCTGCGTAAGGGATAATAATTCCGTTTCGGTTATAAAAGTAATTACTGTATTTTACTTATTCGCCCGTTATTTTATTACTTTTTTAAATAACTTTATAACGTAAGCTTAGGAGCTTTTTCGATTAATTATATTATCCGTAAAAAAGGCGTTATTTTAAATATTTAACGAATTTTCGTTTCCGAATTATAACGTTAACGTTTTAATTCCGATTAGGTATAATATAATTTGATTAATAGCTTTATAATATACGTCGTTAAAGTTTAGGTTAAAACGGGTAAATTAAGATACGGCAAAGGATATATCGGGTCGTATATTAATTGCTATATAAAAAATAGAACCGATTTTTTTCTGGTATTTATTAATAAAGCTTAAATAGGTTAGATTAAAATTCGGCAATAGTTCGACGTTTATTATTAGCGTATTTGGGAAATTATTTAAACTTTTTTTAAAGATTAAGTTAGCTAGTTTGTTTATAAAGTCGGATTGAGATAATTAGATTTTTTTTGTTAAGTTTGTTTTTAATTATTTCGATGCCGAGGAATTATTATAGGTTTTTACCTTTTGTAAGGGTATATTGTTTTCGAATTTGCTAAATTAACTAATTAACGAGGTTTTAATTTTCTTTACGATATATTGTTACGATATCGTTTATAAAAAAAAAAAAATAAGTACCCCTTAACGAATAAAGTAATAAAGTTTATAAGGAACGGGGTTTAATTTTAATTTTTTAAACGTCCCGGTAAAATCTTTTTGCTATAATAACGGTAATTTTTTTAAGCCGTATAAAACCTTTTTAATTAGGAGAGTTTTATTATGTTACGGGTATTTTAAAAGTATTTTTATATATATTTTATAAGGTAGTTAGATATTAATAAAAGCATTTAATAACATTATATTATTTTAGCTTTAAGTTAAATTTAACCGTAATAATAATTAAGGTTTTAAATAATTTTCTAATTAAAGTAGATACGTATATATTATTATAAACGTTTTTTAGTTATTAATCGTTTCGTATAATAAGACGTATTTTGTATTTTTGCAATTAGTTATGTTTATCGAACTTGTAAACGTATATTTATATGTACCTTAAAATTTATTTTCTTTTAATAAAAAATTAATTAATAATTTTTTAGGATCGTATTTTTTTATAATTTTATAAGTAAGCCCTTTTAGCTTTACGAAACATTTCTTTTAAAAAGTATATATTTAGTTTTTTATAGCTTTACGGCGGTAGTGATAAATCGCGTTTATATATCCGGTTTCGCGATTTAGGGATTTTATATATTTTTATATTAAAATTTTTCCGATTAGGGTAACGCGTATTTTAGGTAATTAATTTTCTTAAATTTCCGCAGTTTACCGGTTAATTATTGATCGTATTAATAAAGTAAATTATTCGTTTTGCGTTAAATACGGTTTTTTATATTTTATAATTATATTAATAATTATCTTTTCGATACGAAACGTACGGGAAATTTACGTTTATAACCTGTAAGGTACTTTCGTTTTTTACCGTTACCTTAGGTTAAATAACGTAATAGGAACTTAAAGTTATTTTTATTATTTCCGTTAACGTAATAATTGTAATAGTTATTAGAGTAAACGTTAATAAAAGTAATAATTTAAAAGACGGAAATGGTTCGAATATAGTAGTTGTATAAAGGTGATTAGTTTTATACAAATAGGCTTATTCCTTTTTATTCCGTATATCTTATACGTTTATATTATTTTAAAACTACCTTTTTTATCTAACCGGTAATTAAATTATTTTATTTAGGTTTTTTTTTTATATTTATATATTTAGGTAATTTAAGCTTTAATTAAGTACTTTTACTTGTCGCAGTAATTTCTATAACTTTTTTTTTATAACGTATAAAAGGTTATCTTTTAAATTTTTGATATTATTTAAAAAGGTAGTTTTTTCGTTAAACTGTACGTTTCGAATAATAATAACTTTGTTAATTAGCAGGTTTTAAATCTTGTAAATATTCGTAAATTAATAATTAACTAAAAATTTAATCCAGGCTTTAGAATTTAGTTTTTAAAATCTTTATTTTTTTTATGGCGGTAATTATTATAATATAAATTATATAACCGTATATTTGTAAGTAAGCTTATTAAAGCTTCCGATTAAGTATTGTAATACCGTTTTTATATGTTAGATAAATATAATAAACCTTATATAGGCTTTGTTAAAAAAATACGTATTTAAAGGTACGGTTATATAAATATACTGCTATTTTAAAAATATATACAATTAGGAACGAAAGTAATTTAGCGTTATTTCGTATCATAATTGTTTTTTCCTTGATTATATCTTTTAAACGCTTTGTACCCCCGTTTTAAACCTGGGTATACGGTATTAAAAGTTTAAGTCTAATATTAAAAGGAGGCGATTATAATATATTTCGAAATTAGTAATTTTTTAAAATTTTATTATCATATTTAATTACTTATAAAAAAACTTTATCTTAATTTTTTAAAACTTTTAAAAAATATTTAAACGTTATAATTAATATATTTTACTTTCGGTTCTTAAAGTAAATATTTTAAATAAAGCTTAAGTACTTATTAATAACAAATATAACATATTTATATCCTTCCGGATTTTCTTTAAAATTTATAAAATCGATAACGATTTGTTATTTTAATCGGAAAATTCCTTCTCTCGGCTTTTAGTATATTTGCCTTTTAACCTTTGCTTTATTACATATTTAATATTTAATTATTATAGGACCCTTTAAACGTACTCCTTTTATATAAAACTACAATTAAGTAATTATTTCGGGCCTAAAATATTTTAATTTTAAATATCAAATTATACCGTTATCGATTTATAATGGTCTTGCTATATATAAATTAACGTTTTATTTATAAAATATAAAAGTTATATAGGTAATTATTACGTTAATATTTTCGATAACAAATTAATTAAATTTATTTATTAACGTAATAATTACTTAATTATATTTATCTTAAATAAAATTATTAATTTTTCAGTTATTTTATTAATACTTTTTTTTTCGGAATTGCCGGAAAGATATTAAATTATATGCAAAATCCTTATAATAAGTTACGTTATATAAACGTAACGTTTTTAAACCTTTAAAGTTTTAAAATAATATATTTATTTTTCCGTATTTTTTAATCGGGATAAAATTATTTCTTACGTATATTCCGTTACTTTAAATCGTTATCCTATAATTTAAAAATTTGTTAATAAAATTAAAAATATATATCGTAAATCTTAAATTTAAAATAAACGAATTTTTTAAAAGGTAAAACGTAACGTTTATTGTATTATTTTAATTAAAAATTAAAAAATACGTTAAGACCCGTTTTATTCCTTTTAAAAGTTAATTTATTTCCTAGGTAATTATTTTCTTTATAATTTTTAATAAATAATTAATTTTTTTTAAGGATTAATCGGAAATGATTCGGTTTTAAATTAACGTTAAAATTACTTTATTAAATTTAAACTTTACCGGAATTTTATTAAAAAATACGTAAAAATATTAAGGTAATATATGCGAAAAATTTAAATAAGTTTTGTATTAAATTTTTTATACGTTTAATTTTTAATACTTTTGCTTATTACTGCTGTTATTTCGGCCCGTTTAGGAACCTTTACGACCGCTTTATTTCGGCTTATACCCTAAGGTCCTTTTTCGCAGTTAAAAATTATTTTTAGCCTTTTTTTAATTAAGATCGTTTTAATTAAAAAAATCCGTAAGTATCTTATAAAATATCAAGAATGTTATTTTAATATTTTTAAATATAAGTTATAAATAAGTTATAATTTAGTAATTTAAAAAATTAACCGTTATTTTTTAATAATTAATTGTATTATTATTAATCTTAGGTTTTTTTATTATTTAAAACGTAATTATTTAAGTTCTTATAATAAATGTTAATGTTATATATAAGTTGTTAATTTATACGATCGTTATTTTTGTTTTTGGGATTTTATATTGCTATTTTTAAATTATAATTTTTTGTTATTTTATAATTTATTCGTTTAGTTTTTTTACCGATTTCGAAATTTATTTTAACTTTTCGCGATATTTTCGTTAGGTATTAATTAAGAACTTGCTGTCGTATACCTTGCCGGATTTAACCAATTTAGCGTATTATTTCCGTAAGTTTTTTCCTAGGAAAAAGTTTGTTTTTCTAATTATTAAAAATATTAATTCCAGGATTTATTTTATAAGATCGTTATTATTTTTTCGGAAAATATCGTATTTGTAATTTTTATAAATATATGCCGTAAAGTTTTAATTATAAATTTATTTATTTTCGGTTGTTATCTTAAAGGTATTCGTTAAGTAATTAATATAATCGATTTTTTCGTAAGTTTTTCCGGAAAATATAGATATAATTAAAAAACCGTTAAATGTATTTATTCGTATTATATAACGGATTTGTTATTTCGGATACAAAATTATATCAGGTTTTATTAGTTTAATAGGTTACGGAAGTGATTAATCAGGATCGATATAATCCCATATATTAAGAACGTACGTTTTAGCCTGGAATTCGCCCTTAAAGCGGTTCCAGTTTTTAGGTCCGTTATAAATAACGGAAAACGTTAATAATATCGTTATTATTATAATTAATAAAATATACGAATAATTATTACTGATATATAACTTATATCATCTTAATAACAGCTAATCAATTAATAATAATGCGAATTAAGCGAATGAGATTTTTAATTATTAAATATAGGGGATATTAGTTATGTTATTGTATTAAGCTAACTTGCGTATGTTTCTCGTACGCGTACAGCTTTTGTGTAGCCTAGCAACGGAACATATATCTTCCGATCAGAAGGAGCTTTTCCGTATATGGTGTGCGTTTAGCACCCCCTGCTAGCTGACAGGTATCACAGTAGCTTCCAATGCTTCCAACACGCATGAAGTATAACATGAGCCAAGATATCTCTTGTCCATCCCTAACCCATCACAGAATGGGAGCATGGTCCACCGAGACCCATGCCCCTAAATCCACACAAACCCCTATTTCAACCCCTTCCATCAGACCTGCCAAAGAAGTCGAGGCAAGCGTCGCGGCGCACACTCTCGTCCAGCCCCTGAGCCGAGTTCGCAACCCAGCCGAGGTCGACCAGGTGGCTGTAGTCCCATCGCGGGTTGTTGAGCTGATCGGTCTTCCAAGTCCAGAAGATCCAGCCGTTAGTCTGCTCGTACAGCCTCTGCTGGGCAATCCACCACTGCTTGTAGAAGGGGACGTTCTTCTCGAGGAAGGGGTTGAACTCGTCGTTCCCCTCGAGGTCCGGCAGCACCGTGAGGCTGAACTCCTGCACGACCTTGGGCGTGTCGCCGTCGCGCAGCCGGTCGTCGTCGTAGCACGTGTACCACATGTAGTCGGCCTGCTTGGCGTCCGGGTGCGTCAGCGCGACGGCGCCGCCGATGTAGTTGTGGTCGTCGAAGACGACGCGGGAGTCGCCGGCGGGCAGGTTCGACTTCGGGTTCCCCGCCCCCCACAGCTCGTCCATGAACTGCACGTGCAGGCGCTCGGCCTCGGGGATGCCCAGCGCGTCCTCCTCTGCCCGGACCGCCGCCAGCGCCTGCGGGTAGTAGACCTGCGTCAGGGTGTCCCGCTCGGCCTGCGGCATGCCGCCCGTGTTGTGCTCCGTCTGCGGCTCGTTGACGACCTCGATGATCCCGACCGTCTGCTTGTAGGCCGGAGTCGTGTGGATCCGGTGCGCCATCCACCCGAGCCAGCGCTTGGCGCGGTCGTAGTTGTGCTGCTGGAAGAAGCCCGGCAGGAACTCGGGGGGGAGACACTATCGTTACATCGTGAGCCTCAATCGTACATGCATACTACTATATGCCCGGATATATTTACCTGCCCCGTGAACGCATCCTCCGTCTTCTGTGCCCCAGGCGCGCCATGCAGGTCCATCACGACGAACATGCCGAGGTCGGCGGCCTTCTGGATGATCCTGTCGAGGTGCTTTGCCACGTCCACGCGCGGGAAGTGCTCGCTGGGGTCCACGAGCTCGCGGAGGCTCCAGTAGCCGATGGGGATGCGGATCGTGTTGAGCCCGGCGTCGTGGATGCGCTGGACGTCGTCGGCGGTGATCCAGCGCCCGTAGTGCTCGTCGAAGGCCGCGTCCGCACGGTCCTGGCCCATGGCCGAAACGCAATCGAACTCGGAGCAGCGGTCCGCGCAGCCCATGCGCGCCCACTCGCCGCTCATCATCCACGGCTCCGAGACGAGCCAGCCGCCGAGGTTGACGCCGCGAATCTTGGCGGACGGCAGGGGCGGGGCCCTCTTGTCGCTGCCGGCGCTGCTGCGGTTGAAGGCCGCCAGGTCGCGGTCCGCGGGCAGCCAGCCGAGCACGCCGCTCGTGGCGATCGCCGCTAAGGCGATGGAGACGGACCGTTTCATCGCTGGTGTCCTGGTCAATGCTTTTCTTCTTTACTCCTCTACGTCAGTCACAACCGCGGGAATGGTTGAGCGTAGTAGCTTGACATGCTGCTGAGAACCGCGGGCTCTTCGCTCCCTTTATGGGCTTCGCGGACCCTTCGACGGCTGCGGTAGTCCTACTACCGCGCCCCTTTGTATGTAAGCGTCGCAAGGGTTGAGGCCGAAGTTGAGATGAACTTGCCGCAAACAGCTTCTAATAACAGGAGGGGCCGTCAGCAGATGGCGCCAGCTAGGGTTCTGATTGGTCAGCAAGTCCCATCAAGCGGTCGATCACGGTACGCCTACTCTTCTACCTGCCTATATCATATCTGACGTACGCGGTATGCGTGCAGCAACCATCCGGATGGCGCAGAATACACTCGTACACGGGGTTGGCTTCTGCAGGTTCAACAACTTGGAAGCGGATGATGCCATATCTCTTTCTGTAATGGGAATCCCCTAGCCGAGGCTGAATAAGGACAGGTCGAAACCTTGGCTTGGCATACGAAGAGAAGCCTCTCCCTGCGCCCAGATTTGCTTGTCGATGACTAATCGCCACAACCGTTTCAACCAGTTCCTCGAATACAAGCTGTCTTACCCCAGTGGATCAGAGTGACTCGGGTCGTTCTATTATCTATTGGTGGAGTGCAAGAGTTAGTAGGTTGATTCGAGAGACCGATAGCATGCCTGTTTTGTCCGTAATCAATGATTTCGGCCTCAGTCCTCCTTTACGCAGCTATGGTATGATGCGAGCCTTCCCAACAGGGGCTGTGTTCTGAGGCTTAAGCTACCGGCGATATCATAGAGAGTCGTAACTCTTTACCTTGCCTAGCATGACTTCCGAAAATCCTGTTCCTACCCACCGTCGAATTTTGAAGTTCGCAAGTGTTTATTTACAAGTCAACTATCCAGATTCGCAATACATGGTCCACTGGAGTGGACTGTGTTCCTATCGATCAGGCAAGTGGGCGGTGCTTAAACAGGAAAGAATCGTTTTACAAAGATGAGTTTGTAGGTAATGGTATACCTAGTAGTAACCCGTAGCTGGCAATGCCGGTATGTCTATTCGTGATTTAACCCCTTCGGCTACCTCACCAACCCATCCGGCCGAGAGTCAGAGCTGAGTTCCCTTTACAGTAGCCTGCAGGACGGCTGAGCGCTCGGGTTTCAAATCATAGTGAACGTTACAATGTTAAAAGGCAGCCGTAGTATCGTCAATATGGAACCTTGTCTTTTAGCCGTAGCCCGCATGCTAATAGTTCCTGCAAGACATGGAGTGCCGGAATGCAAGAAATGCACGTCGCCGATAGTTCCTTGGACATTGGGGGCGTAACGCAACACTCTATAAGTGGATTCGTGAATTCCAGCTATTAATCAAGATCAGGTACCGACTGGATCCAAAGGGAGAGAGAACCACGATGTAAAGTCCTGTGGCGAGAAGCAACTTGGTTTTATTTACGAAGCATACACATATGCATCATATCATTCTCAGTTCGCGAGACGCATCTGAACTATCGAGTGTACGTGCCGTAATACATAGATAGCATGTACAATAGCTATACAGTATGATGACAGGCACCACATGCGGGCGTTACAGGGCGCCCCGAATTGGGCATAGTTTGTGTGGTTCGATCTGCACTTTACGCGTCCACCTGGTCTAGACTCAGGTTTCCGATATTTAATGCGACTTTCTTGTGTTCTTGGGTGTCTTGTGCTTTAAATATATTACCAAGACTTTGGGGCCTTGTGATCTTCAGGCGGAAAAGGGCTGCGGAAAGGCTTGTGAGTTTATCTCGCACTGTAACCGGTTGCTGCACTTTCGATTTAGCTCCGCAATAACGGGAAATTCGTAACCACTTAAATAGCACGAATTGGACATTTTATGGAGTACAGCTGTTTTAGGTTAGCGTCTTTGCCGCTACTTTGTTACTGCATGACCTTATCGCACCTGTGGAGATACAAATAGCAGGGTAGATTTAGCTACTTACCTCCACCACCCCACACGATCATCTAAGCAGCTAGTAGGTATATTCCCATACATTTTGCATGCAAAATTACCTCCATCAATTCCTTTTCTGTTTCCCGTTTCTTTCAAAGCAGCGCTTTATCCTATCCCATTATAACACCGCCAACGTAACGAAGAAATTTTCGGGAACGGTGAGGAAAGCAGAAGGCGTTACTTCTTATATATGCAAGCTGAGCTTTAATATCCATTAGGATAATTCGTAAATAGCTTCAGAAGCGTTAAAATCGCATTAAGTATTATGAAAGAGTAAATAGGTGCATCCTACGATAATTGTTGTTAATGATGGTGTCCCGATGTTATATCCCATACAAATCGTATGGGGAGCAACATTGTAACCGTATTAGCAAATAGTGGGTGGGTGGAGGTAACTAACTAAATATACCCCGGCTGCTAGTATACGGAAGGGTGCATCTTGGCCGCATTTCGGGAGATGGAGCCCACTTGCCCGCCCTGGCCCCACCCCTACTAACGTAAGGTTCTGAACTACCAATCCTCACACATACTGGAGCTCCAATATGTTCCCCCAATCATTCCATCATTGTATTATCGTCAATCATTGAAAGGAGATAACTTGCTGTTCCATCCCTCATCCTAGCCGATTGGCATTATTCCCTACTCGGCAAGACTGTAGACTGGCCAGTACGATTCAAGTCCAATCCGTGCCTCCCACACTTCTCCGCGCCTCAAGTCTCGAGGTACTTCCACCTGGCCGACATCCGATATCCCATCCCCTTCCTCCTCGCCTCTCCTTTTTTGCAAGTGCGCCCGATGTCGAACCTTGTTCCATTCACCGGGAAACTCTCGCCTTAGATTTTTGTCGAGGCCCCAGCTCCTCAATTCCACGCCCCTCGTGCGCGGGCGATTTGCGACAACTTCTGCGTGACCACTTACGACGCGGGCATAGAGTTTGAGGACCAAGAACTACCGACGTAGTTCCGATACCGATCTCTTCTACTACAGAGGGCGAAAACATAATTCTGAGGCCACACCGCGAGCACCTTCGCCTGAACCACTGCGAACGCCCTCACCTGCCTTGCGCTGCACTTCAACTTCCGACCAGCCTCATACCCGTATATGCCCATCATGCCTTCAACAAGACGATTGCGCCTCCTTATGATGGCGGTGCTAGCCACCGTCGTCACCATCCTCTTTTTCACATCCAAGATGCGACAGAATGCCCCGCAAGACACGCGAACTATCCAGGACTTTTACCATCGGACGACGAATGCTATGGATCGTCACCTCGCTGGAGGGCAGGTCGTCATCGGAGGGAAAGGATCAGCCAGCGATCCGCACGTAAAGGATAAAGACGGGGACGGCTCTGTCGACGAGGATGACGAGCAACTAGCCAGAGAGATGACCGACCGGCTGCGCGCTGCGGAGCAGAAGGCCAAGGACCTTGCCAATCAGAAGGCACCCTTAAAACCCGATTCTCCTAAAAAGGTCGTTGGTGTTGGTAGCTCCGCTTCGGGCCAGAATAAGAAAGGCAAATCGAGGGCGGATTCAGCACAGGACAAGGGCGACGAGACGGAAGCGGACCTGGAGCTCGAGACCACCCTGGACAAGATTTTCAAGAAATCCCCTGGTATGCCCTGATCATACCCACCCGGCATGCCCGGAAGCTGACTGTCTGTCTGATAGTGGTTATTTTCTCAAAGACATTCTGCCCCTACTCCAAGCGTGCTAAAGGCATTCTCCTCGAGAAGTATTCCATCGACCCGGCCCCTTACGTCGTCGAACTTGACGAGCATCCCCTCGGGGCCAAGATACAGGCACGGTTGGGAGACCTGACGGGGAGGAAGACCGTGCCCAACATCATGATCAACCAGAAGAGCATCGGCGGCGGCGACGAGATTGCCGAGCTGGATGGGAGGAAGACGCTCATCGATAAGTTCAAGTCTATGGGCGGCAAACGGTTCACGATGAAGGAGCGATTTGTCGACAAGTCCAAAGAGATATAAGGGCATTGCGTATATGCCGGTATTGCTCTATTTCGCCCGGGGGATGTCTTGGGCCACGTGCATGGGAGGTGTAATGCGGTGGAAGGAGGGGGGTGCGCCTCTTCATCCGCATCCACGGCGTTGGGGAGTCTCTGCTTCGGTTGGCTGGTGCGGGACTTGCTTTTCTGGACGCTCGCTTAAATCGCGATGCTCGCACCTGATTCGTGGCGGTTGGTTCGCTCTTCTGCTATGTATGTACAATATTATCTGGCATTATATGGAACGACGTGACGGGGGCTCTGGTTGGGCACTGTTCGTAGATCTAACCATGACTAGGTGTTTGAGGCACTTGTCGGAAGAAGATAGGACAGGGTGTGGTTTCGCGGCCAGTGCGAGCCCATGTCGGCTGGCCCCTTTATCTCTAATTTTCTTCGCCCGGTATTAATGGGAAACGGAGATATGTCTGCTGTGATGCTAGTGAATTACTGGCAGGCGGGTTCGCCACGGAAAGGATAGAGTCGTACAGACATACCTCGGTTAACGGCGTGACCCCTATTCTGTCGGCGACTGCCCAACACGCACGGTTGGACAATTGCATATGAAGTATCTCAGGCTACCCACTTCTTTTCTTCCAGCACCACCTTGGAGGCGTCTTGGACCATCCCTGTCACACCAGCTCCGCGACTTCCAACTTTAACAGCCTTGCCATTCGCCTTGGGCTTAACGTGTGGATAACAGGGCTGGAGGTCACGGGACTCTCAGCCTCATGTTTTCATTGTCCGTCTCTGCGCTGTCGAAGATACATCACCAACCGTCGCGTCCCTGGCGGTCTTAGGTAGTCTTGAGCTCAGCCATTATCTGCCCCATGCCACCTACTTGCCTAAGTCTAAGTGACCTTGGAGCCCTTGTGGAGCCCCCGCGTTCTAGCGTCCGTGAGCAAGCAGATGATGCAGAACGATCTTGAGCTTCTGTTCAAGCTTCCATCTCAACTTCATCAAAGATGGACGAATCAAGCGTCTCAGTGACGGCACAGACCGGCGCAGAGCAAACTAATACTTGGCGGGAAGGCAATGCAAGCTCTGAGCCAATGTTCAGAGTAAGTATTACGATTGCGATTTCGGACAATGGGCAATCGAGATTCCATCACGGCGACCTTGATGGCCCGTTCCTTTCAATCAATAATTTGCGTATGTAAAGTACCTACGTATCGTGTGTCCGTCGCGATTGAGTTCCGCCATCAAGGTCCACCTGCCACTTTCTCGTCATAACTCGTGCTGGTCGGACTGACTCCGTCACCACTCTGACCATCGTCTCCTACATTCATCACTCGAACAAGACTCATTGCTACTTACCTACTCATCGAACAATTCCTTTCGGCAATCCAATAGCAATATATATGCTTTTTTGCTTAGATAGGCGATCTTCACTCCATGTTCCCTTCGGCGCGCGGTCATAGCACACACCATTCCACACACTTCTGCTACCGCTGTACGCGTCTGCCCTTGTTCAACCCTGCTCGCTCTCACCATGGAGCTTCCCGAGCTTCCCGCGGAGCTTCTGCTCAACCTGGCAGAACTGATGGACATTGTTTCGCTGAAGCGCCTGATGGCGACGAATAAGGTATGTCGAAGTGGAAGAAATCAAAAGCCGTGCCCTAACGGAGATGTAGGCCCTCTCGGACTTAATCCAGACATATGAGAAATCCATTAGCCTTACAAAGATGGCAACTTTCAAGTTCCTGCCAACCGGCAACATTCTGTCTTCTCTAGAGCCGGAGCGTTTCGTGCTCCGCCCCGAGACGTTCGACTTCGTTCGCGAGCTAGAGTGTCGGGAGCAACATATCGATCGCCTGTTCCGGACCACCTCCTTCCTCGACATCGCAAGCCCTCCCTTTCTACGGGCCCTCACGTCGCCTCAGCAGGACCGGCTCCTGCCTCTCCTGAGACGAGCTCTGTACCATTGCGACTGTATGGCCGACCTCGCCTCCAACCCGCCCTGCAAGCCCATCCCCGAGGTTAGCTACTCCATGATCGAGCACGGTACATGGGCTCGTCCAGCCGAGGAGGTGAATCCAGAGAACCCTCGCGACGGAGACCCCTTCGCGAACCCGCAGGCCCGGCCTCACCAGATGGCCTACATCCATTCGCTGCCGGCCCACGACGTCGCCTTCTTGTATTACTTGATCACCGCCCTCGGCGTGTCCTACAACAACACGCGCCGAGACTACGTCGAGAGTGACCCATCGGCCTGGGAGCGCATCACCGTGTTCGAGGAGTCCGTGCTGCGACACGGGACGTGGTTTCTCTGGGCGTACTTCCTCGGCCCGAAGTACATGAAGGATATGAGCAGCGAGATGGAAGCTGCCGGCATGGTAGAGCTGACGGACTGGGAGACGGGCAAGGAGGGCATGCAACCCGGTCTGAAGATGACGCTTCTCGACCGCTTTAAGGAGGTGTTCGTCGACGAAGATGATGACGACGACGACATGGAGGGCCGGACATTTCTGAAGGACAGGATGCTGGAGTTCGTTAAGGACATTGTCGTCGGCCGTGATATAGAGCAGTGACTAGTTTATATTGTTCTTCTATAATTTAAGCATAAGCGTTATTAGCGTTGTGAAATTGAATAATAAGATCCCGACCAACATAATAAGTGATTAATCGGTGCCGTATAAGTTAAAGTGAATGATTACTCAATTTTTTTTAAACTAAGAGAGAAAGAGAGAGACAAAAAAAAAAAAAAAAAAAAAAAAAAAAAAAGTGAATAGAAAGAAAGAAAGAAAGAAAAGAAAAGAGGAATCTGACCCCGGGGCCCTCTCGGTTCGAGACATTTCTCATCATTGTAGCGAATCTGTCAGCGGTACCAAAGACACCTCCACATGGCAACTAAACGCAAACGATCACACAGATGCGTCCCTTCGGAAGGCTCAGGCGAGATGACGACCTCGCAGGAACAGCCGGGTTCCCAGATGGCCATACCAGCCGCTTAATACTCTCAGAACCCAGGAGAAGAGAATGGCGGCGGTTCGGCCGCAGTCGACAGCGTCGCAGAAGGCGACGGGGACAAGTCGAGCAGAGTCGAGGACGATGATGCCCGTAGCGACTGGGAGGACGAGGACGAAGGAAATCCCGACGAAATTCCCGAGCACATACCCCAGCCGAGCTACGCGAATAAGTCCTCGCCGACCACGACCGCGGCGGCCCGCTCGGAAAAGCTCAAGCAGTTCGCTAGGGAGACGATGAAACCCTACAAGGAGCTGCTGGAAGCATTTACCAAGTTCATCTGTGCGATAGACGACAGATCAATGGACTCTCGGCCAAGGTTTATATCACCAACGCCGAAGTGCCCTATATAATGACTCGGGCAACCAGGTCCTAGAACGGAAACGGGGGCCCATGAAGGTGCTAACAACTCGGCGCAGGTGAGAGCAGTCAGTTCCGCAGCCGGCCTCGACTATGCGTCCAATACTGCGAGGACACCATCTCGGGCGCTGGCCATGCCCTTTCTCCGACCGCAGGTCAGTGCCTGGTACACGTTACACCGCAGCCGGACAATATTGCGGTGTGAGGACGAAGACCGCGTAAGATGGGCGATTTCTCCGATTGATTGTACAGTACCAACTTCCAGTCCGCTTACCCACGCCCTGTTAACCATGAGACCGAAGCCGGGGACGCGGGATGGCTAACGGGCCTAACCGCGGCAGCTCGGTTTCGGCTTCGGAATGGGAGCCTACTGAGAATCTGGTTAATATGGAGGGAGAACTACACAGATTGGTCTACAGCACTACGCGAGGGACAACCGAGAGCATCAAACCCCGTAAGCCGAGCCCACACCCGACGCTGGACACGGACCCGATTCGATATAAATTGCACCATCCCTAACACACCCTGACGCATATCACAAGCTGTGGCGCCGATGGAAAGAGCCAGCGGTTCGTTGCACGACAGGAGGCATGCTTATGCGGCAGGCTCGGGCGGGGTAGGGGCCGATGAGTCACCCCGGAAGCGTGGGTCGCCGTAGGCTACCCTTCCTAAAGCAAGAATATGCAGTGGTTAATCAACTTCTTTAAAGCTAGAGACTGAGCTGTCCCCCATGCCAAGGTGCCTGAGTCACTAGCGTAGAACGTGATTAGTCGGGATGGCTGGAGGGTTGTACGCACCTCATCACCTGGTTGGTCGAAGTTTCAGCTCTCTTACAGGGCGCAACAGTTTACAGATCAAGCCTTGGATAGGCACCAAGCCGAAGCCGACTTCGCTTCGACCTGCCTCAGCCCTGCGGGTTACAAAGGACGACCTGTGTAGGCCCCGAGTCTAATTAGTAGGGCGCCTCACGATGTATAAAGGGGCTTGTTGCTCCCCGCCGTGAAGTGACTCTCGTGTCTGTAATCATCGCGAATCAAGCAGATCGACTTCACCTAGACTCAGAATCACTCGTGCTTACGTGCCGAGATTGCGTCTTCACGTCCACCGCCTCGCTCTCGCCCTCCATGTCTATGACAAACCCCGAACTCATCTGGGCGCAGGTCCAGGAAAAGAAGCAGCGAGAGTCCATGAAACAAGACCGCCTGAACCGGCAGGTCCAATCTTCTGCTGCTTCGACGTACTCCGAATTAACGACATATTCCTTCGACAAGGACCAAACCCGGAATGCACCCAAGCTGAGGCGCTCTCTACGGGACCGAGTCAAAGACGCTTTCAGAGACGGAGGACGCCCTTCGACGACGACATGATAAGACATCAGGGAACTGTAATGTGCCTTGGGACAAGGGAGCCCCCCCGGTGATTCAGTTCGACGGAACAGACAGCGTGAGACTCGGCAGTTGGGTCTCGTCATTGAGGTAGACTTCGAAGGGATATCATACGCCATTAGTCACCAAGGCTCGTTTCTGGCAGACGGAATGGCGTCGTGTTTATTGACCGACTTATTAAAATGGGAAGAGAGGTACCGGGCGCCCATAAGCGGCCTGACGTCTGCTCGGTCCTTAATACCGTCGAATTCGTTCAGCGCTGCTGGGGTGGGGAGGAGTTCGGGATACACCATCTAGCGAATTGGGATACCCTATTTGGAATTAATTGTAATAAATGTGCTTTAGAACCGATGGCTATCAACAATATTGAAAACACTCTTGGAAAGACCGTAGTTGATGAAGGGTAGTGTCTCTACGACTGAGACAACTACTGACAGTCGGCGATATGCCCCTTAAAATGGTTTATGAACAGAGGTGTCTTCCGAGGAATACATACCAGTTTCGGGTGAGACGTACATTGGTCTTATTGTTTAGAAGGCTCTCTATTTGCCTGACGTTTCCGTTTCTTAACATAGTCATTGTTCCTGACGAGTATTTCATTGTGTGGCCCCCTACTCCTAGCCCCGTAAAGATGGCCGTAATAGAACCTGACATGCTTCACGACATTAGACATCGCTTTTATGAGTATTGAGTAGACGATATGCCGGCACATCTATTGGATTATCCGAGTCACTGGTGATTACGGACGAATTCCTCGCCGGTCGTCTCCTGTCCTGGTGAATCATAGCAACTTGACCATTCTTGGGGCGTCTGGTGACCGAGCTCGAGGCTCTGACACAAAGACCTTGTTACGTCTCCAACAAACGAATTGGTCCTTACTCAAAGCGCATCTCGTTCTTTCTACATAAACACATAGAGCCGCCGAGCTGCTACTCGGTTCCCGAACAAAGAGGGGCAAAACAATACTCTCGTCTCCGGATTCAGGGGTATGCACGAGAGAACAAGGCCATTCTCACCTCACAGCTCACCCCTGGTAGTATAAGAACTGACACGAAGTAATTGACTCTTCCACGGTTCTAGCCCTCAACATGTGTAAACTCATCATGCACCCGACCGTCTGCGTATGCGGCCACCGACCCCAAGTGGGAACGTCTGAAGTCAGGTGCGGGCGCCGACAAGGCCTACTGCGCAGCAAGCTATCGATCAGGAGTTGTCCGCATTTCAGGGAAGTAGTGCGGCGGGAACAGGTGTTCAACGGTTTCGGGGAGTGCCATACGGCGCAGACGTGCCTCATTCCGCGCAACTACGGACTCCGATACTCTCAGACTATTCCGGGCCCACCGCCTTCTTTTACAGAAAAATGAACGGCTAGCAACAATACTAAGTTCCTAGGCGGCAGCAATATAAGCTGATAGTTTATTAGATGGCAGGTTAGATAGAATCATGCTATTAAATAATGACAGTAATAACACAGCTATTTGTAGCTGCATGTCTGAGGTGTCTTGAATCCGCGAGCTGCCTTTATAATGGAAAAGAAGAAATGTAGGTCCTTAGAACGGACCAATGAAGCAAAAGATATCGTTAGAGCCCGAAGAAGAACAGCTGCATCTGTACAGGGCGTGTCTAAAGTCTCAGCCATAAAGGCGCAGCCATCGCCCGTCCAATCATGCTCTCACACGTTACATGCAGCATATCAGCGGGCATTAGAGTTTGGAGCGCGGGGGCTGAAGACAAGGGCTGGTTGGATTTGGAGACCAAATTCAGGCATCTTCAAAACTGCGGCATGGGAACGTAGGGATGCTTCTCCCAATTGTACTTCGAATCAATGTTATGCCAAGATGCAAATTGCAATCTCTTGAATTCGGCAAATCAGAGTAGATTCCCGGAACGCCTTGCCAGGAGAACAGTTGGACCCCTGTCTAGGCGCCTGCGACCCTACTGGGCTCCTTCCTGTAAATATTTTAGGCGCGACGCCTCCCAATAATTAAGTAAGAGTAGGTGCCACTGGTTATTCTATCCAGTATTATATGACTCCTACCAGCGCGTCTACTTCTGCCTTTCACTCTGTGCTACCCCTATTCTATAAGGGCTGACCCCTTTTCCTGCCACCCACTCCTATTTCGAAACACTTTGAGTGCAAAGCAAGCCACCAACGAAGGTTGATCCCTGGGGTTAGCCTACAATTGCTGGGATTCCTGAGCTTTATTATCGTCCTATAGCGCCTAACAGAACCAAGTAAGCCCAAGTAATATAACGACTAGGATTTGTCGAAACGATCTGTGCAGTGTTTGACGAGTGGTTTTGAGCAGATACGAGCAGGAACGTCGCTACTTAACCATGCCGGACCCCAACGACTATACGGTTGGTTGGATCTGTGCCATTGGAACAGAGCTTGTTGCGGCGCAGGCATTTCTCGACGAGAAGCACGACGCACCAGATCATGTGCCAGTTAATGATAATAACGCCTATACCTTGGGCCGAGTTGGAAAGCACAAAGTTGTCATCGCTGCAATACCGCATCGGCAGTACGGACTCGTCAGTGCTGCTACCGTTGCCAGAGATATGGTGCGCAGCTTTCCCAATGTGCGGATCGGCTTGATGGTGGGCATTGGTGGCGGCGCACCAAGCCAGAAGCACGACATCCGCCTAGGCGACATCGTGGTCAGCTCCCCTGGGCCCGGGATTGGAGGCGTGTTCCAATATGACTATGGCAAGACGATACAAAACAGGAGCTTTACCGCCACTGGTCATTTAAACCAGCCACCACAATTCGTGCTGACGGCACTGGCTATGCTTCGTGCTCAGTACGAGAGCGAGGGTCATTGCATTGAAGCAGCTATCAACAGTATCCTTGATAAGAAGCCAAGGTTGCGAGCGAAATATGGACGACCAGACCCTAGTACCGATAGACTATACGCATCCTTTTATGAACACGTGGGAAGCGACGAAGAAAGCTGTGCAGCAGTTTGCTCTACCGAGGGATCAAACTTGGTCTCTAGAATCGAGCGATCGGAAAACGAGGATAACCCTGCGATCCACTATGGCCTGATTGCCTCTGCCAATCAGTTGATGAAAGATGCTTTGCTTCGGGATCAGCTCGCAGCGGAAAAGGACGTCCTGTGCTTCGAGATGGAAGCTGCAGGACTGATGAATCACTTCCCTTGCCTCGTCATTCGTGGCATATGCGACTATTCGGACACACATAAAAATGCGTCATGGCAAGGCTACGCAGCAATGGCAGCAGCTGCATACGCGAGAGATCTCCTTAGTCGCATTGCGCCGAACAGAGTTGAGGCCGAGAGGAAGTTAAACGAAGTCCTTTCTGATGGTTAGTGATTTTGTCCCCACCTGTAAACACGCCATAGCTAGATTGCTGTCTTCAAGGATAATGGTTAATAACCAACAGTCCGTGAGAAACTCGATGGTGTTCAGTCCTTAGCCACCGATACCAAAAGTGGAATCGAGAGTCTGAAGGCAGACAGCCATTTTGACAAGCTTATGAATTGGCTCTCACCGCCTGATCCCTCAACCAACTTCAACAAAGCGTTGCAGAATCGCCATGAAGGCTCGGGTCAATGGTTCCTCCAAAACCATGCATACTCAGCGTGGAAAACAGAAGAAAATTCTTTTCTCTGGTTGAATGGAATTCCAGGTTGCGGCAAAACGATCCTCTCCTCTATCATCATCGAGGACCTCCAAGCTGACCGCTCTCGCAATCTCCTTTATTTTTATTTCGATTTCAACGACACACAGAAGCAATCTCTTGAAGGTGCAATCCGCTCGCTTATCACCCAACTATACAAGGAGGATTTTGGAAGCCATTTGGACTCTCTCTACTCTTGCCAAGGCGGCAAGCAACAGCCAAGCATCGAATCACTCCGTACATCCTTCCAGGGTATGGTAAAACAAGCCGGTGAGGTCTGGATCGTCCTTGATGCGTTAGATGAATGTGCGACCCGAAATGAATGCCCCAGCGGAGGGCTCCTTCAATGGATCCATAGCCTTCGGAATTCTCAGATGAATATCCACCTTCTCGTCACAAGCCGACCGGAACAAGATATCAAGTTTGCTATCGAGGAATGGGTGCACACTCAAGATATAATACCTCTTCAAAGCGAGTTGATAAAAGAAGACATACGCGCATACGTCCACGCGAGTGTTAGAGAGCACCAAGGACTAAGCAGATGGCGGTTGCAACCAGATGTGCAAGACGAGATTGAAGCTGCTTTAATGGAGAAAGCAGATGGGATGTAAGGTCTTTAACCCCAATTTTCACGGTCAAGTCGTTAAAGCAATCTAGGTTTCGCTGGGTTTCTTGTCAGCTCGGCGAGCTCGAGAAATGTCTCGATTACCCGTCCTTACAGGACACTCTCAGATCGCTGCCAAAGACGTTGGATGAGACGTATGCTCGAATATTGGCCAACATACCGCGGGAGTACTTGCGTTATACAACGCGGATATTGCAATTCTTGACCTACTCTGAACGGCCACTACAAATTAACGAAGCTGTCGATGCAATTGTCGTACGCATAGACGATACACCTCGGTTCGATCCAAAAAACAGAATGCCAATTCCGAAAGAAATCTCAAGATACTGCTCTAGCTTAGTGGTTATCACCGCCAGGAAACGCAACTCTTATGATGACGTGGCTACCACAGAGTATGACGAGGCTGCCACAGAGGATGACGAGGTTATCACAGAGATACAGCTGGCACATTACTCAGTCAAGGAGTACCTAACTTCAGATCGGCTGGACAAAGAAATCGCCAAAAGTCTAGGAGAGACTGCTGCTAGAACCTCCATTGCAGAGGTCTGCCTTGCGTACCTACTGGAGTTGAACCCAGCCTCTAACCCAACCACCCCCCCAACGCTCCACCCCCTCAACGCGCCGCCTGGTTTCCCATACAA